>JACSYO010000415.1:2982500-3197500 GCA_016806645.1 Ophiodon elongatus
CTTTTTTCCTCCCTTTGCAGTGTTGCCATAGGCATCGGTTTCTATGGCAACAGCGAGGCTAATGATGGGATGTATCAGTTGACCTCGTCTCTTCTCACAGCCAATTATACGCTAGCTTCCATTGATCTGCTGGTGAGTGTTGCAATTCCACAAGTAAACTGTCAGAATATCTATCGTGTGTGTGTGTGTGCGTGTGTGTGTGTGTGTGTGTGTGCGTGTGCGTGTGCGTGTGTCTGTGTGTGTGTGTGTGCTCATGCTCACATGTGGTCTGCAGACAGAGAAAACAAATCAGATACAATCTTCTGTTTTTTATTGATTTCCCTGTGACCAGACAGTGGTTTGTGTGTCAGACTGCTAAATACCCTCCTCCTACTGGATACAGGTCAGGAGAACTACAGTAATAGAGATGATGAATAACTGAATGAGTGGCGGGAGACAAAACACATGAGTTAATGAGTTCATCTCATATCAATCCATATCAAAGAAACATATCAATAATTAAAATTAGAGCAAGATATCTGATCTGACCCTCATAAAACAATAGCATTAGACAGTTGAAAGAGAGAAAGCAATAGGCATGCAGACACTGGACGGAATAATATGTATAATATCATAATAATTTAGATTTTTAACACAAACATCTACTTGCGAAATGTGAATAAGACACATGTATCAAGAAACTTACTCCCACATGAAACTTGATGTTTGATCAGAGCAGGAATATCTAATCATAGAGGTTTCACAAGCTGTTTTAAACTAAGACACCCCTTCATTATTTCTAATGGCCTCGTGTCACCCCACACAACAAGCAGACGTGTGCAATCTTCTTAGCTATTAATAAAACCATCCAGATATATCAAAATATTTTATTTTTATGAACTAACAAAACAAAGAAAGTCGCTGTAAAATGTGACCTATATGAACTAACATCAATATTAATTGAGATAATATTGGCCTTTGCCGTGTCGCTCAGTGAAAAAGAAGTCAGCAATTTCACTTCTCTCAAGCAGAGTAAAATGCACACATGACATCCTGCGTTGATTTAACTTCAGCTCTTTCAGCTGCTCGGGGTCTTGTAACATATTAAATAAGGTTTTTAATAGTGATTTTGATGTTTAATGGTCATGTTTTTGGTTTTTACAATGCAAAAGTAAACATGTAGTAAAACTGATTAGAAATATACATTAAAAAAAGAATTCTTCGGTCTCACTGAACCCACTTTAGGAACCACTGATGTTCCCCCGTGTCCGCTCCATTGTTCAGTCTTTATAGAATTCCTTACATATGTTATTCTGCAAAAACATTTGTTATTAAATTTTATTAAAATTTTTAGAAAGGTCATTTTGTTTGTGTGAAATCTTTAATATCACAAGTAGCCACGACATATGGAATTAATGAAAGATATATATGCAGTATTTGAAAAAACGTAATTGTCTAAAATAACAGGAAGTTGGCCGAAATCGAAACCAAAAGAAAACCTAAATGGAAAAAGAAAATAAATGATGCAGCTAGAGGACGAGGTATATCAGAGAGATCATACAATAAAGAAGATGAAACATGGACTAAAGCTAAACTAAAACAAAAAACTAAGACTATACACTCAGTTATGTACATTTATGTAAAACACAGGAATGTATGTCCTGTATAGAAATGCATATACAAGTAAAATAAACCAAATATTGAATAACAAGACAGTTTTCTTAAAAAGCAGTACCTGCAAACAAAAGGCTTAACAACCCTATTCTGAATGAGACAGATAACAAATTATTCATCATGATTGCACAGTCATACAACAACATGTCTCAAAAGGAGTTCAATTCTGTTTCTGTATCGCTGCAGTCTACAATCGTCTCTTCGCCAACTTAAGAAACCTGTTGTATGTCATAAAGTATTTCCATGTAAAAGGAAATCCTTTTTGTACTTTGCAATGTGTTTATGTTAAAATGAGGGACATGCAATAGCAACCTGAGGCACCAAGATGCGCATAATCTTCACGTCTCTATCTCCATAACAAAACCACTCTAAGCCGACCACCATTTTATGAGCATCATTATTTCTATTTTGTGGTTTCCGTCCTACTTAACTCCCCTCACATTCTGTCTTCCTCCCACTCCAAGATTTCAGATACGATTTCTGGGCTGCAGCTGTCTGTCTCTGGCCCTCTGACCTCGATGGAGGAGCTCTTTACTGGCAGTAAACCCTTCCTGGCGTCGACGCGGAACTGCCGGAGGTTATCTGAGAACGTGATCAACCTCCTCTCCTCCATCTCCCTGGCTCGGTCCAGTGTGGACGCAGGCCCGGGGAATGACAGTATCGGCATGGCGTCCATCATACCCCTGACTCCAGTACCTCCCTCTGTGGCCCCTACACTGGTGCCTACCGGCGGCTTGATGCCCAGCCCCTTCTCACCTGGCTGGGCGGCCAACACGCTGATGGTCAATGAGGACTACAGGTGAGGGCGCAGTCCAGAGCTCCATCTGACTAGTAGATCTAGATGTATTTCATAGATTGCTGCCTGGATCTGTTCCTGCATGCATATTAGGGGTGAGTGCATTCCAGATGATTCAGTGCATATCGAGATACATGGCCCACAATACAATACAAATATGATTCACATATATTTCTGCATGATCCCATATATTATCAAAAATAAATGTTGTTAAGTAACTACATTTAAACATTTACATTTTTGGTTCATGCATAGAATCAGAAATGCCCCAGAAAATGCTGTCTACCGCCACAACGGCAATAGTAAACAGCGGTAGTCAGCTCTCTGGGAAATAAGTTTGTCTGTTCATGTCCTTTTTCTGCTGATAATCTGACCTCTGATAGGTTTGCTCATCAATGTATCTGTTGTTCTTTGTAATTGCGTCAGAAACAATGATTCCCAAAGCATGCTTTAGCAGTTTCCAACAAAATAGATGGTTTAACATTGTGGCTATAAACATAGATTTACGGAGATAATCACAAATATTTCTTTTTACAACTTGTACAGCAGAAGCATCAGGAGTTAAAATACAACCAATTTTATGGGTATCAGAGTAAAAAGTTTGGTAATTTTGAAAAGGATTCAATACTGTTTATGCAAGGCCCATGTTATCTTTCATTCAAGTTTAACTGCTTCACATTTAGCGACCAGTTTCTGTGACTTGGAGGCTGCAAACTTTAATTGCATCCAGCGCCATGTTTCCAGTCTGCTCCTATAACCATTTCCTATTCTGACAAGTTAATATAGTAAATAAGCAGATTTGTAGCAGCATAAACCATCTGGATCAATTTCACAATTTCAACACGTACAGGCTGTTTATCAACACTGTTGACAGTGGGCTGAGGAAGCTCTCTGAGCCAGCCTTTCATAAATGTTGCGTGTTTATCAAAATGGCTGAGTTTGTTGAGGTAATACAATGGAAACGTTTGTTCTGGCTCCTAACAGGTCAATGAGATGCGTTTATATTACATAATATTAACAACATGGAAGTACTGCTTCCGATAAACCAACCACACATAGCAAACACAGACAATGTGATTCATCCGTCATTTAAACAATGAGAGGTGAAGTAAGGATCAACCTCAACCTAACTTCACTTGATCTCATACAGTGGAGTCCTGTGTCTTATCTTAAATAGCAGATAAGGCTCCTCAATCCTGCCACAGACACACAATGAGAGAATGTTTCATTTCTGTTTAAAGAGACTTAAATACATATCCCAGATCAGTACTGTTAACAGAATCCCAATAATCGTATCACACTTAGTTTTAATAACTGGAACAGTGGAAAAAGATAGCAAGTTTTAATCCCAGATCAGGTGGAAAAATGTGACGAAAGGAACGCTGCATATTTCACACATCACCCAGAACATACTGGCTCGGTTGGCCAGTCAGAACTAATAATAAATATGCAAGGTGCCAAGCTTAAATTTGGAGGCGAGCCGGTAGACATTTTACCTGTCTCCATTGCTCTGTGAGGAGCCCTGCTGCTGCCGCTCTGAACAACTTCATACTAAACATCAAGACTGAACTTCACTTCCAGATGGTATCATCCCATCACGTCTCCTCCTGGATCAACTCTACCGGCAGAGCAGAGATCGTAGCTGGTTGTACACTAAATCGTTCCCTGACTAAATCAAAACCTTCATTTGTTGTTTTGCAAATTTACAACCCGTTACTTAACACAGGTTACCAAATTAGGTCCGACTATTTTAAATGGAGGAGCAGTTGAAGGGTCAAGGTTACATTTATTCATCAATATAAACATCAAAATGAAAGTGCTGTGATCCTAATCAACAAACTCTGATTATCTAAACATCGTGAAAAAATACTAAAATCCGGAGATGTAAACCACAACAACATAAAACTATAGACCATACAATTAAATTAAAATAACAGTTCCTCCTTACAACTTTCTGGCTGCACTGTAGAAGAGATAAAACAGCACAAGAGTTGTACTATGATTTTGACAACATATGTTGTCCTCAGTTCACACAGTTGAAAGCTGTGGGAAAAACTCTTTAAATTGACCTGGAGCAATTTTTTTTTTTTTTGTTCTAAGGTCAAGAATAACCTTGCACACATAAACATGTATAACAGTTTTTAATGTAATGGCATTCGCCGTTTGTGTGTTTCAGGTGGCTATCATACGTGTTGTTGCTGCTGCTGGACCTCATAGTGTGTCTGTTCATTCTGCTGGGACTGGCCAAGCAAGCCCGCTGGCTTCTCATCCTGTGAGTACAAACACTCACACACTTCCATCCTTAGACACAGACCACACAACGCTGGATGGATGATCGGGGTGTCATCTTGGCTGAAGAGTTTGTGCTGTTCCCTCCCACAGGATGACCGTGCTGGCGTGGCTGGCTCTCTTCCTAAGCTGGGGCTCCCTGGGCCTGGAGACAGCCACTGTGGTGGTGAGTAGACCCAGAGGCTGGAGGGAGGGAGCGAGGAGATGAAGAGCAGGAGGAATAGGAAGTGAATGGGACTGTCATGGGAGGGATGGGCTGGCTCCAGCTGGGGGAAGAGAGTTACAGAACGCCAAAGCAATGTGTGTGTGTGTGTGTGTGTGTGTGTCTGTGCGTGCGTGCGTGCCTGCGTGCGTGCGTGCGTGCGTGTGTGTGTGCGTGTGTGTGTGTGTGATTTCTGTGCCCATTGTGTTAAACTGTGAAAAGATCTGCCTCCTAGGGAACGCTGCAGTCGTGGCAGAGGACCAAAAAGGCAGTAAAATGGGGCAGAGATTAAAGATTCAATGCGCGTGTGCACAAGCGCATTTGTGAACAAATTGTGTTTGTGCATTAAAGTGCGTGTTTTTCGTGTAAGTGTATTTGCAAGTGTGTGGGCGTTTGGCTTTGAGAAGTAAAGATGGAAGATGAAGAGAAGTGCTTTTAACCAGACTGAGGAGGGGAGAGGAAGAGTGGGAGAGTGCATTTCGAGATCAGTTCGAGAGAGAGAGAGAGAGAGAGAGAGAGAGAGAAAGTGGGCAAACCATCAGCTTGCCATCAGCAGAGCAAGACTTGAAGCTGTTGCTGTACTTCGGCCCCTTGGGGCTTCAGACTGAGCATGCAAGAAGTGGAAGTGCGAGTAAATCCTGTGAAAGTAAAATTCACAAACATGCTGCTGGACAATGTTCTGCTTTTAACGCCTGAACATGACAACACCCCCAGTGTGCTGTGTCTTACAGGCATGAATCCAGGCTGTAACATTTATCAAGAACAAAGCACAGAGAGAGTTTTTATGTCTCAAACAGAGGAGTGTCCTTTTTGAGTTCTCTCTGTGAAGTTTGGTTGTACTCTCTGAGGAAGAGACTGTTTTGGTCTGGGAGAGTTTGAAGAGGGTCAATGGTGACTGTTTTTCTGCACTGCTGCCCACTTTAAGAGACCCAGTGTCATGTGGAGCTGGCGGGAGATGGTCCCAGGGCCTGTGGGTCCACACAGAGCCGCTCTGTCCCTGGTCACTGACAGGGAAACAATGGGCCAGCTGTGGGCCGGCCCACTTTATTCTGTCCCGGGTCGCCACTTTTCCTGTCAGCCACACTCTGTGTGGCTCTCACTCCCTCTTCTGGTGGGGCGACATCAAGCTGAGAGCGTTTGTGGGTGTACTATCTCTGACCTGAGTGCACCCTCTAACAAAATATAGGCCAGCAGTCCATAGAGATGATTTGGAAAAACAGGTCAACAGAGGTGAGGATATGAGTGATGAGCTAGTGGAAAGAAAACTTTATGTCCGAGCAAAGCACAGGTTTATCCAGGTCAGCATGTGACGCAGGCAGATCAATATCTGCCACTATATTGTGAGCTGCTGTCAGATATCTGATGAAGTAAGTATATCAGTCGGTCAGTGTCCCTACTAACCTTTCCCTTGTGATCATTTTCTCTCTCCCTCCCTCTTTCATCTCATCTGTCCCTCTCTCTCCTGCTGTGGGTTTTGTTTTTCTCCTTTTTTCCTCTCATCCTTTCTCGCTGCTTTGACAGGCTCTCAGTGACTTCTGCTCAGACCCAAACACGTTTGTAGTCAACTCCACCCACTTCAACACTGGGACCAGCTCAGGTACAGTATCAACCTTTTTCTGAACAGATTTCTAGTTGTTTCCCATTTCTGCAATGCCCTTGATTTACCTCCCGACTGTGCGTATGTCAGCACAATCTAATCTATACAGTTAAATGTCCCCACATCTTTTCTATTATGCACTGATCTGTTGTGCACTGGTGTTTTGCTGGCCATTCAGATGTGTTGGATTATTACCTGACCTGCAGCAGGCGCATGAACAGTCCGTTCCAGCAGGTAATGTGACCTCCTGTCAGTCACATGTCTTAAGTATACAACGCATTGCTGGCATTTAGCCAACACTCTTACCATCATTGATTTCAGTGAACAGGTTGCATATCTGACTTGCTCAAGGACAAATTATTTGAGGACAGGACACACAGCTGTTGCTGCGTGTCCTGTCCTCAAATGATTTGCTCACCAGATAAATAGCTAGTCGCTCAGCATATCAATGGTGTATTTGAGCATGAATGCAAATTAAAAGCGCTTAACCCTACTGACTTGTTGGCTGCAGCTGCTGACCCAGTCGCAGAGGGCGCTGTCAAACATTCACACACACCTCTCCAGCCTGGACAGAAATGCTCTCACACAGTTCCCCAAAGCTGAGGTATGTCATAAGGTCTAAACATGCAGCTTAAGAAACAACATGTCCGACGCCTTTTCAGAGATTCTTTTCTAACTCGTCCCAATTTTTCCGTCACGGCAGAAGTCACTCAGGGAGGTTCAGCAGATACTCAACTCCACGGAGGGCAACTTTCATCAGTTGGTGGCACTGCTGAACTGCCGAGGTCTGAATAAGGTAACCCGAGGCACAGTGGATGCATGCAGGAAAGCCAAGTACCAAATTACTGATTATTTTTATTCATTGATGTATCTATCCATTTTCTTTTAGGACTACATTGACTCTTTGAAAGGCCTGTGCTACGATGGGATGGAGGGATTGCTCTACCTCTCCCTTTACTCGTTCCTCTCTGCTCTGGCCTTCACCGCCATCCTCTGTTCTCTGCCAGGCGCCTGGAGGAGCTTCCCCAGGTGAGAGAGAGAGAGAGAGGGAGAGGGAGAGGGACAGAGAGAGAGGGAGAGAGGGGGAGAGGGAGAGAGAGAGAGAGAGAGAGAGAGAAAGAGAGAGAGAGAGAGAGGGTGAGGGAGAGAGTGTGAATATGTGTATGTGGTGCAAAGGTATAGGTGCCAGTTGTTTCTATCAATTTCTAATAGAAATAAGGACAAATATAACATCGTTATTTTCAGACACTCCCACTCATTTAAACACTGAATTGCATCAAGGATAATGTACAAAACATCCACAAAACATCCACAATCAGATCACAATTACAACATTTTGGAGTTTCTGCGTGGAATATAATGCTGCTTGGCATAACATGTGGAACAATATTGGAGTGTATGAGAGATAGTTGGTTGAAATTTAGCTTTGACAATTTTCAAGTGAAAAGTCTAGCATACTTAAAAAGGGTAAAATACAATAATACCAATCATGAAGTTCGGCTCTCCTCAACTTTATTTTAGATTTTAAACTAATTTATTTTTTGCATGTTCAGGGGTTTGGTAGCCGCGGCACAGGTTTGTTTGATCTGCTGAGATGGTTATGGAGTAGGTAGTTAGTTCCAGGTACTCTGAAATCCATGAGAGTCGTCAGCTAACAGAAAGATTAGGTAGTTTGTGATCAGTGCTGCTACTGCATCAGTCTTGTAGATCAGTAGTTTGATGTTGACTATTTGTGGATGAATACGTCGCTTTTACCATCTGAAGCGTGCATGTTATATGATTTTTTTTTGAGAGTCTAACCGATCATGAGTAGTGACAGAAATAATCATGGAGATGTCTTGTCAGATGTCTTTTAATGGAACTATAAGAATGAATACAGCTATGAAGAGAAGACGGTATAAAGGCACATTGGTACTCATCGTTTCTCTGCTCACACATGCCCCTCTCTGTCTCTTTCATGGACGACGACAGTGAATCAGAGGAGTACGAAGACTCGGACAGCGAGAGTGAGGACCCCTTCACCTCCCATCAGGCACGTAGACCGACGGCCACGGGGTCTCAGCGAGGGGCCATGGCCCCCTTCTATAATTACCCGGGGGCCGGGTGGACACCCCCCTTTTCTAGCGCGCCGCCCCTCCCGTGAGTAACACAGACACTCAGACACACAGACAGACAGACAGACAGAACGTCCTAGATGTTGCAGGAGGAGGAGGAGGAGGAGGAGGAGGCTGCTCGTAGATAGTTTGGCATAAAGCTGGTGCTTCTGTGTCGAGATTTGTACCTATGGGCAACTGCTACACTGATGCCCCCCAGATCATGGATTGTAAAAAGTCCAGGGTGTACACAGAGTATACTTGAACACATAGAGACTGATTTAGCACTATTAAGACGTTTTTGTGCAGACACATAGTCTTTTTGGTGAAGCAATCACAGATTTCCCCCTCAAACAGCATTAATTGTATTCATGATATACATCACAGATGTTGCAAAGTTATCTTTACTACAGAGTAGTTGAAGTGCAGTATAGTCAGCTAGGTTCACACACTTTTCTCTCTATATAGACATGTAGTCCAAATCCACAGAGCTGCCAGGTTAAGCACATGCATTGCAGACAGACACACAGACAAGGTCAATATGGACTAGAGTGTAGGCAGAGAAACAGACACAACTCCAGAGGTCTGTCTGTCTGTCTGTGTGTCTGTCTATTCGTCTGTCGCGGGTTTCAGGACAGACGATGTAGGCCGCTCGGTCATTGTCACAGATCTTGTCTCAAATGGCGTCCTGTCTCCTAAACAGTAGTAGACTACTGCTGTGTTGGGGGGAGGGTGTCATTGATGAGGCAGCGCTCGTAAAAACTCCGGCGATGTGAGGCTCAGGTTCACTATAGGTAACCCCCCCCCACCCCGCCCCTCCAAAAAAGCCCACCCCTCTGCATCACTCTCATCTGTCTCCTCACTGTGTTGTCCATATCTCTCGAGTTATTTCTCTGGATCTGTCCTTTGCTCTCTATCATGCCTCATTTTCCTTTTTGTTTCTGCCCTATTTCTCACTTTCAATTTTCTCATCTTATTTGTTTTCTCTTTCTCCCTCTCTGATGTTTCCAAGCTTAGTCAGAGCTCTGAGAAACATAATCATTGGCTATTTAACTTCCTATTCTAATGCCAGCTGATCATCTTGACTGCTCCCATATCTAATATTAACACAAAAATACAAGGATACTGACTAAACCAAACTGTCAAGGCTCAGAAACTCAGCTAGCACTAAAAATACAGTCCATTCCTCTAAAATGGAATGTACTCAGGATTGCTTTAAAAGCTTTCTGGGGTTTATCATGCAGATAAACAGATTCATTAGGAAAACAACATTACAGCTGAATGGGACTGGTGAGTCACACCCAGCTCTAAATGCATGTAATTGCAGATTATTATATAAATCCTGCAGTGCATCGTCAGTCAGGAGTGGACTGTACGCCTGCTGCTGGTGCTCTCATTGCCTTGCTTGAGTGCCAGTAGTACTAATACCTACTAGTTTTATTGAGTGCTGTTTTTTCCGCACTATATTTCTAACCGCTCTCTCTCCTTCTTTCCTGTTACCTGTCCTTGGCTCCCGTCACCCCGCGGACCCCGTCCCTTCTGTCTTTCTCAATGTGTCTCACCCCTGTTTCCCTCTCTCCTTCATCCTCCGTGCCTCCTCTCCCTCTCTCGTGTGTCCTTGTCTCTTTCTATCTCTATACAGGACTCCAAACGTTTCCTCCAATGGCAACCCTGGCTATGAGAGCCTACCCTTGACTGACAGGCAGTCCCCACCCCCCTCTGTGAGTTCCTCTGTACTTGTGACGCCATCGCAATCTGTGCCATTTTATCGTTGCACACGCTCGCTTTAATAATCAATAGCAAACGGACGAAAATCGTGACCTCGCAAGACCCTATGGGCTGGCCTTTCGCTCTTTTTCACGCTTCAAAACCTGCAGAGACAAGAACGAGAATATACACATTTTCACTGCTCCTGATTTTATTGTACATAACTCTTTGTTACTAAAATAAATTTGGGAGCCCTTCATGTTTTAGTATCACTATCTGGCCATTTAACAGAGCACCTAACCTTGACCATAACAATTGGAATGAATATAAGCAACATTCAGCAGCTTTCAGTCGCATCTCATGGTCATCCCCTGAGCAAGATGTACCGTATATATGACGACATGTTATCACATGACCAAACTTACAGTCTCATGACAACTGAGCAAACACCGTGCACTGGGGAGAGCATGTGATACATTTGAAAGCTCCAGAATAACCTAATAATGAGGGCTTTGATGTTATATTTTTTGTTTTTGTCAAGATAATCTTCTTAAACGACTGTCAACATTTATGTTTTGAAGAAGGAAATAAGAAAGGAAATCAGTAATATGAAATTAAACACTTAATAATCTTAAAAGAAAAAGAAAAAAGTCCCCTCACTAGCTTTTTTCTGGAGCTTTCAGTCGCATCTCACAGTCTTCCTCAGCAGATGGAGTCTGGAGTTTCAAAACTGCCACATATTTATCGCAGTACCAAACTCTGTATTAGGTTAGGGTTAGCTATCTCCATGACAAAATGAGCAAACTGCATGTGTTGACGAAGACCGTCAGATGCAGCTGAAATCTGGAAAAAGCTAGTTCGTGGACGTTGAGTTCATTTTGTTTGCATCACAGTCTTCTTGACTGACTGTAAACAGTTTTTGAGGAGGTAATAAAGTGAAGAAGTACTATTTACAGCTTTACTTCTCCTCTGAGTTTTATTTGAAATAGTTGAAATTCTGCATAAAAATCCTCAAGCTTGTTGGTCAGATAGTGAGCTAAACATGTGCTGTCTTCTACTCTTGAGTTGATCACGTGTGAATAACAAATTTTGTTCCCCTCTCTTTTGTTTTCTCTCCTCTCAAAACTCCCCTGGACCATCGCAACCTCTCTCCTGTTCTGGACGTACAGTACTCTCCCAGCATGCTGACTGGTTACGGGGGAAGTCAATCACAACCCAACCCCGCCCATTCGAGGAACCTGTATTCACGTTGATTATTTTTTTGTTAGGAAATGTATAGAAAAAAAATGTTTAGTTTTCATATGAATGGACACTTTACTGAAATGAAAAAGAAACTAATCTAAATAAAATGAATGCTAGGTGTGTATTCAAAGTGCGTAACGTCAGTACCACTGAATATTATTATTATTAGAAGCACTTAAAAGAAACCGGTCTAAATGGACTGTTGATATGACCGACAATGATAATGCTGGTAAGATGGTTGTGCAAATATGAACCAAGTCCACTTGGTCTAAATTGTTTCCCCTCGTCTGTCTAAACTGTGTAAACTGTGTAAACTGTGAACAGTGGTGAGGCAAGTCGGAATGGTATTGACGTTACTACGTTGTAGTTTTATATTCTTAAATGTATCAGTACCATCGATTTATTTTTAAGTTTTTATATAAATATTGTTGTAGAAAAACACTGGCACGTAGCAACAAGACGCATTTTTTTCTGTGAATGGTTAATGCAGTTCCTTCACTTGGTATCTTGTTTTTTTTTATTATTACTTTTTTATAGGTGGCAATTCTGTATTTTCCTTGTATTACCATATGGTATTCTGTATATCTCAGTCTATAATATCTGAATAATCATGAACATGTGCTCTTTAAAAAAAAACTTGAGGGCTACCAAGACCCTGTTTTAATGATTGAATGGAGAACTACAACTGCCACTTAAGTCTTGAGTGGAGAACTACAAATCCCAAGCAATGACAGCAGGTACATAGCAATATGATTCTTGCTACTGGTGCTGCAGTAGCCCTACCGTAACTAGCAATAATAACTATGTATAGCATTGGGTTTCTGAGATCTCTCCAAGATGTTTTGTGTATATATGGTCTGGTATGTTGGAGATTTCATTGAATCCCCCGTCCCTGCCAACTGACCTTGTTAACCCTTGAATTGAGTTTGTATGGTTATCAATGCTCCTTTTGAATGGCATCCTTTTACACTCAAGAGTCTAATATAAATAAAAATAACTTCAATAACCTTCACCTGGTCTTCATTGTGTCTACAAATCAATACAATGTAATAAACAAAAAGCTTTACAAGAGATTCATACTTAAAACAAGAGGTCAAAGTTTAATATAAATAAGTTTCACTATTACAAACCTCTGAGCTTTGGTTTATGTGAACTAGTCACTAGTGTGTACCAGAGACAGTGCTCCTATTATTCTGGATATGCATAGATCAACAGGAGAGACAACATACAAACACTAAGGTTACATACAGTCACAGAACCAGTGTTTTTGCACATTAGTTATTAAAAAAGAAAAAGAAAAAAAAATACTTTATTTTCCAGCAACCTTTCCTTTTAGATGTAAAACAAAATGAAACTTTCTATCTTCTTTCATTCATGATAATCAAAGTCCTGTCTGCTTTTAATTTGTCAAAGCTTCCTTACGGTGTGGATTCAGCTGCATTATCACACATCCATGACATAACTAAGGGTCGCTCACAATGTTCATCGTGATGGACTAGAGATCTCAGGCACACTTCAAATCTTTTACACTAAAGCTAAATGAGAGGAAAACAAAAAAGGCAGCCAGGAAGACAACAAAAACACATTATAAAATCTAAAAAACGTGGCACGCTATGAAAAACCGTTTCGAGCGCAGTAGCTAACGGATGGAAACATGCAAAGACACTGGCGGTCCTTCAATGCCTCACCGGGCGATGCCTTCACAGCCCCCGTGTCTGTGAGCACACACACACAAAGACAAACAGTGCTAACAAATCTAACTGCAGTGCATAGGAGGTTTACCGTAACGGCCGTGGGTAGAGATGATGCAGCTTGAGAACTGAAACATTTTGACATGACCACCTTGTAGCCACAGCACATATTGATCTGATTTTGACGACTTGATTGAAATAGTCTAGGACAGCTAAACGATTTTGATCTTGCTTATGTTTTGGTACTCAAAGTAGTACAGGTGTCCTTATTGCGCAAACACTGCAATCTGTCCACCACTAAAAAGTAAAAGTTCAGTCATAAGTCATAAGTCACAACTCGAGTATCATCAAACAAGCTCATATTTGTTTCAAACTTTGTTAGCTTAGATACACCTTCCCAGTGTTAAAAACAAAGGTACTAAGAGAAGGACAATGCATATACATGGGTCATAATCAGAGCAAACGCTTTTACATGTTACAATCAAAACAGTTCTTTATCTCAGGAGTAAACGCCGGTCTCTGCTTCTCTTTGGAATTTCCTGTGTGTAGATATCAAATGTAGTTTAGTGCATTCCCTGAAGAGGTTTCTGTACTGAAGTGTTTTTTTTTTTTGTTGTGGTTTTTTTTGGAGTCTGTCATCATCCCAGAGGATTATTTCCCCCCCATACTATGTAAAGGTATGTCCCGTCCCAAAGCATCACTTCTTGGGGTTGTCAGAGTTCAGCCATGAGCCGTCCTCCTCCTCCTCCCGCCGAACAACCAGCAGCATCTCCGCCACGTCCTGAGAAAGCTGTTCGCCGAGAAATGTGCTGAAAGAGAAGCAGGGACGACAAAGGGGAAAAGTTAGGAGAACATTAACACGGACAGAGGGCCGCTTACTGCTCGAACACAAACAAACAGTGAGGTAAGCGCCATGTGACCACTCGTATGGGATGACTCACTCGCCGAGACAGAACTCAAGCAGCACACCAACGCCAAGTTTTGATCTCACTCAGACACACAGACGACACGTCTGCTCTCATTCTTACCGTAGTTCTTCTTCTCCCCCAATACAGACGGGACTCTTCAGTTTGGAGTCCAGGTTGTAGTACTGTCCATTCACTTGCCGAACCGCGAGCCAGTGTCGCCGTCGGAGTGGGAGGTACACGATCCCCAGAGACACCCGTGATGGGACATTAAGAATAAAACCCTGGACCTTCGGCATGCAAAGGCTCTGAACTGTTCTGTATTTTTTTTTTTTTTAAAAAGGGAGAAATGAGCTATTAATGTTTGAACTCCAAACAATGAGTTACTGTATCTTTATACATACAGCTCCCATGGAAATAGGAGAAATGCATAACCAACTGAAAGCAAGCGCAGAATATACAAAGCACAGAACAAAGTGATGTATGTTTAGCCTTTTAGATTTCAATAAGATCAATGAGTTTCACTCACCTGCGTTTGTCCCACCACACAGCAGCCAGATCCCGGCTCTGTAGTGCAGCCATGATGACGTTGACGTCATAGTTTCCTGTACCCAACACTGAGCGATGAGGGTTCACCACACACTGCGGAGCCAGCCGGAGAGGCAGAGCAAATCCACCTTGTATTTGCTCCAGTTCTGTTTTAAATTTAGCCTCTTCATGCCAGGTCTGTTTGATGTCAGGACAGCTTTTGCTTTCTCTCTTTCCTGGTTGAACATCTCCACACTCGCAAGCCTTTTTAAGAACTGCCCGTCATTGAGATTGATCTAATTTGTTTCTAAAAAACTGTGGACAAAAGTTTCTGTGCGTCAATGAAGTCACAGCGTTGCCCGCAGGGAATTCTTTAGCCAAAGTCACAAGCTACCCAGACCATGACTCATGTCGTTTCAGTCAATTAAGTTTTCAAATGCAATGGCTTTTGCAAAGTGAAATCGCACCACTGCTGTTTTTTCCCTTGAAGGTTCATGTTATATTTCATAAAACACACTGAGAGATCCAGAAGTCAGTGATTGCTCGTTTTCAGTTGATTCACTCCAAAAAGTTTCACCAAGTCTTGATGCTGTGGATTTTTCAGCTTTTTATGGGATATAACAGTCACTTAGGGTTTGGTTTATATTTGTTGTTGAAACATTAGTGGAAGTTTTTTTGTTGTCAAACACACTGCTCAACAGCATTAAAGCTATATTGACACTAGATCAATATACAAACAACAACAACCTGAACATCTGTATGTTACTCCATCATTTAGCCAAATAGTGTTCCCTTTGCAAACCTTTGGAGAAACTCTAATTGTATTTTACTTCACCTGTACTGGTGCAGCGGGTTAGATGTTAAAGGTTGTTTTTTTTTTTTTTTGTGAACCCACAGATGTCTGCGAGTCCACCTGGGATGATAAAATGTCTTCCTGGGACAAAACCAGGACTGTACCGCTCTGCTCTTCCTCTCTCGTTACATCGTGTCAGGCTCTGGAAATGTAGCATTTAAATGTTGGTTTCACCTCTCTAAGTAAACACGGTATCCTCTTGAGCAGACACCCATGGGGTCACAAAAAGGTAACAACCAGCAGCTGCATAACAGTTATGAAATACCGTTTTGATAGGGAGGCTATGTAACCAAGTTGTGGAGCAACATATGAGCTCACAAAGGGGCCACGGAGCCAATAGTCTGTCAGATGTGAACTCATGTGTCTCTCTGAATGAGCTTTGTTGGTTCACACTAAGCAGCCACACGCGCACCGACCCATCCTGAACACGTCCCCCTACCGTTTGCAGATGTCGTCGGCCGTCTCCTTGGTGAACACCCGCTCCTGGAGCACGTTGTTGAGCGCGTGAATGGCGCACAGCTCCAGTCGTTGCTTCTCGTGAAACACGTCTCCTTCGCTCATACTAAAGCTCTCTGCACACACGAGCAACGGAGAAGGAGCGCCGTTACCCGACCGAGCGCGAGCTGCAACACAGTCAGTTAACCACACCGCGAGCCGCGCGCTCACCGTGGCGCCCGCTGGACTGTGACCGCCCGCCGACGACGCTCCGGGTTTGGTTGCTGGCGGCGTTTCGTAAAAAAAGCGACAACAAAAGTGAGGTGCTGTTGACCGACAGTAGCTGCACGAAGCGGCCGACCTGCTGATGAAACGCTCCCCCGGTACAAACAGACACTGGAGTCTGACAGCTACATCCAGAAACCGGAAGCGGATCCGTTGTTTTGTTGTGATGTTGTTGTTGTTTTCGATGATGATGTTGCGCGGTTGTCACGCCCATTTACGGCATTCACAGCAGCTGGCACATTTGTCACTTTAAACCGTTGGAATTATTTTTTTTTAATTTTTTTTTAATAATTTATATTTTAAAAAATACAGTGAAATAAACGATGGTGTAAAGTTGTCTCCTTTGCTGCGCACACAGACGTGTTCAGTCCACCAGGCGGTCAAACTGAGGACGTGATGTCGAGGCGCCCTCTAGTGCCGAGCCTCGGTAATGATGAGGTTAAAGGTCAGCCTGTACTTTTATTTAATAAACCGATGCTAAACTTATGGGGCTTTGGGGTTATAGTGGACTATAATCTTTGATCTTGGAAATCTCACACAGCATAGTTTATATAAAGTGTTTATGAGTTGTTGTTTTTTTAATCCCCACCCCACAGGTATAATTCGAACAAATTACATAAATAACAATGCAAATTAATTTACAGAAGGAGAAAAGAAAAAAACACACACACAAAAGAGCTTATCCATTACCTCTACTTTAATGATATAATAACACATTCACAGTCTTAAAGATACAGTTTATGTTATTCCATAAAACAAAAACACAACCCATGGCAAAAAACTTAATAAATTAATAAATCAAATATTATTTTTTACAAATTCTCCGAAGGAATGACTGAAGGACTGTCTGATCATCTGTCAGGGCCTATATAGCTATATGGGAGGATCTATATGCAAACATGAGGAGCATCATAATGTAATGAAGGCACATTCTGTGATCTTGTCTTATTCTACTGATTATTTTTTCTGCATTAAGCCTTTGGTGGACAGGCAACCTGTCTGTCTCTGTCCACCAAAGGCTTAATGCAGAAAAAAATGTATATATATATATATATATATACATATAACGAAATTATGGCAATGTATTGCTACTTTTGTGAGAACAAGGAAAAGATTCATGCAGAGATGTGTTGATACAAACTGGTGTATCGGTATTATTGGCCCTATAAGGAACTTTTGCCCTCTATGCAGCTGCTGCCAGTGAAGGGGGTTCTTTAGATACAATATTAACATTTATTTGTTGGTTGTTTGTTTTGATAAATTGTGTTTGTTTTATTGGTTGTAGATCTCCCAGCAAACTCGACTCCTGCATCTTGCACATCTACGACCAAAGTGAAAAGTAAAATGTTATGTACTCCTTGTAATTTAAGCTAAACTGAATTTAACCAAACCAGACTTAAAAAAATAGAGTCTAGCTGAGGTAATGGCTTGTTCATACAATAGATATGTAAATTAGAAATGTATATTTTTTCCATTCGTGTGTGTGTGTATGTGTGTGTGTGTGTGTGTGTGTAAATATCTGCATTTGTCTTTACACTGCTGTGTCTGCATTTGCTTCCTCTGATAACTGAAGTTTACATTTACATGTGTTTCAGACAGGCTTCAATTTTGAATTCAGCCTTGTATGTGTACGTTTTTCCCCACTCATCAAATACCGGTATTCTTCCATTAATGTTCTCGCTAGTTAGATGTCCCATGCAGTGTATTTACTTGTGCATTTCAATTGCATCCCACACAACATTAGTTATCTTTTCAGCACAGTTCAGGGGTGTGGGGACTTTTCAAACGGACCTATAGCTGACGAGCACCAGTCATGTTTTTGATTCTGTGTGGCCGATAGGGCCCCCGACTGTGACGCGTCGACATTGGTGCGTCGTGATTGGCTGAAGGTTTGTGACGTATGACGCCATCAGGCTGCCCATAGGTCGGTGGTGGCAGGTTCAACTGAGGATCGTATTTTTGTTCCTGTGTCAACGAAAAGAAGAAAAGAAGAGCAGTCAGTGAGACCCCGGCTAAGTTTCCCTTTGGGTAGTTTCTTTTTAAAGATTACGGAAAGGTCTCCTCACATCTCCCCCCCGAGCCAGACCTTCAGCCCCTCAGAAGCAGCCCGTCTGAAGATGGTGAGTCGGGCGACCGAGGACGTCGCTAACGGCTAACGAGAGCAGCTGCTAGCTTGATCCGACGTTTAGCCGTCGCCAGCCGTCGAGCTTTTAATTTGGGTCGTGGCTACTTGCTGGAGTCTCTGGCGTTAATACTAACCCGTGATGCACATTTGAGTAGTGTATTAGACACGTGTGTGGTATTGATGACTGTGTGGTACGTTTCACGGTCCTCGAGCAGCGTTAACACGAGCGTCATCAGGTCGAAGCTATGCTAGCGTCGCTAACGTGACGGTAAAGTTACCTGGCCACCGCGACGTCACGAGCACCGCGACGTCACGGGGACGCTGCCCGGCTTTCGTGCTTTTGTGACTATCAGATTAGTTATTTTTTTGTTGTTGTTTTTTTTAACTTTTTTGAGTCCTATGAGATAAGATGTCGTACGTGGTGTGACGTTGTCGTTGTTGACTCTGCAGCTAACCCTAAACATCTCCTGGTGTCACCCTAAACATCTCCTGGTGTCACCCTGAACATCTCCATGTGTAACCCTAAACATCTCTTCCAGGTGTAACCCTAAACATCTCCTCCAGGTGTAACCCTAAACATCTCTTCCAGGTGTAACCCTAAACACCTCCTCCAGGTGTAACCCTAAACATCTCTTCCAGGTGTAACCCTAAACATCTCTTCCAGGTGTAACCCTAAACATCTCTTCCAGGTGTAACCCTAAACATCTCTTCCAGGTGTAACCCTAAACATCTCTTCCAGGTGTAACCCTAAACATCTCTTCCAGGTGTAACCCTAAACATCTTCTCCAGGTGTAACCCTAAACATCTCCTCCAGGTGTAACCCTAAACATCTCCTCCAGGTGTAACCCTAAACATCTCCTCCAGGTGTAACCCTAAACATCTCCTCCAGGTGTAACCCTAAACATCTCCTCCAGGTGTAAACATCTTCTCCAGGTGTATTATTCGTGAGAGTTGAAATGATTGTGAATATGCTGACGTTGCATGATGAAGAGCAACCAAACGTAATAAAACACTTGACTCACAGAAAACCACCTGTACGTCAGCAAGAGAAAATGATGGAGGGTCTCGTGGATTTGTCTTTTTCCAGTTAGTTTAGGGTTTAGTGATGGTTGAACTTTGTTTACATCTTATTATTAAAACGCAGTTAATCGAACAATGTGTGTGGACATAATTAAAAATGTTACATTGGTTTGCTTTAGTGTTCACAGAAAATTGCCATTGTTTTATAGCTTGAGCCTTAAAGGCTTTCGGTTTGTAAGGACAAGGCCTGTATGTACTGATATTATTTTTCAAAGCTGATGCCTATATTCATTATTCAAACTCACTTTATATCGTATTTTTGTTTGGTCAAAGTCCAAATTCAGGTGCAAAACATGTTGCATATTATAAAGAAATAAGACCGTAATACATTCTAGCATGGAATATATTTTTGGCCGTTGCATTGGTGATAAGCTCCAGGAAAAAGATCGCTACAGCAGTCAAATAACGCTGCATTTTCTATCCACCGAGGTGAATTCCCTCCATCAGTTAGTAAGTTATTGGTGTCAGAAAAGCAGCTCGATCGTTGTCAAAATACCACTAACTTTTAGATTGTCTCCTGTAGTAAGTCTGTCTTTGTACAAATAAGGGTTTAACGTTAATGTATTTCTTTTCTTTTTTTTCACTTTTTCATTTGCCTGTGAACTTGCCTTGTCTGGTCAGAAAACTACTTGCCTGAAGTAAATTTTTTACTTTTCCCAATTCAAATTGTTTTGTTCATTAGCAGTTATCAATTAACAATCGGTCCTGTGCATGTGCAACTCTCATGGAAATGAGAAGGCTTACTTCTTCCAATGTGTTTATGTTTTACCGGGCAAGTGAGTTGCTAGATTTACCAGCTCAATGTGGCTTGTACTTGCCCCTGGGAATCGGGTATCCTTGTTGTTGAGCCTCGCAAATGCAAAACTCGAGTTGGCTAAACCATCTTTCTGTCTCTCTACAGAACTCCAATGTGGAGAATTTGCCTCCTCATGTTCTTCGCTTGGTCTATAAAGAAGTTTCAGCTTTAGCAGCAGACCCGCCTGAAGGTATCAAGATTTATCCCAGTGAGGAAGACATAACTGAGCTACATACAGCAATCGAAGGACCGGGTAAGGATTGCAATATGGTGCCATACCAAACTGGCATTGGCCAATGATCAATAAAATATAATAATAAAAAAAAAACACCGTACTCTGTGCGTTTTCAAAATAAGAAATTGTTGCATGATAAGACAGTTTATTCTGCATAGAGATGTAGTGTCTTTTACAGTATTCATTAAACATTCTTATCATATTATGGGTTTGAAACCGTGGTCAAATGGATTTCCTGAAAGGTTAATATAAATTAAATTGAATTAGTTTTCAATGAAATGTGTGTTGCATCTGCATCATATTTGCAGCTTACGATACAGTCAGACCCCAAACCACTATATGTTGAATAAAATGGCTCAATAACTGCTTGGCAGTGGAGACAGATTTCACTTGATCATCAACCTTTTATCATCAACCTGAGGGAATACAAGCTCTCACCCGTTAACTCCTCTCGCTTATGACGGCTAAGATGTAACGCATCTCCTCAACTATGTTTAGGTTATTTTTTACATAATTTACTAATTAGGTGAACAACTCCTTAAGATGTGTATTTCAGCGTCAGTTTTACAAAGTAGAAATTGTTTCCTTTCCATGGCTCCTTGAAAATGTTGTGGTAATATTATTGTAAAGAATCTTTGTATCTAACTTTAGTAAATGTTGCCAAGAACATGTGAGACACATAACCCACTTAAACCACACAGTGTGACACATTGTCCATGCTATCTTATTACTATCATCTTATTGCTTCAAATCTTGTTAAGTACGCTGTTAAGTGCCAGACACTTGTCCACATTGTGTAAACTCCTCCACAGACCAACTTCTCTGCATATTTTAGTCACACGACACAGACATTGGTATAGATATCAGATATTTGCAAACAAACTATCAGGGTTTCCGCGGACCCTAAATTAAGGGGGAAAAAGCATTTAAATCACACAAAAAAAATACGGCTTCACATTATATTATTACAAGACTTCATGGCATGGCTGAAACCGGTACGGTTCAGTGTAATTAGTGCAGGGAATGTTTCAAAGGACGATGAGAATCAAGGCAACAGAAGCAGGTTTTTTCCAGTTCTGTTCTACCCCCATCGCCACCACATTAACTAATTTATGTGGGTTTTTTTCTCCAATTTTTGTTTTTCCATCTAGCTCGGAATGAAATTCAAGACGCATTTAAATAAGTCTTAAACATTCTTAAATCTAACTTCCTTTAAGCTGTAGGAACGCAGTGTATCCAAAACAGACATACGCTTCTTTCAGTCATTAGTTCCAATTGGCAATACACTGTATTTTTTAAGGGCACATATCGGAGTGTGTGTGTGACGGTTTTCATCATAACTCAAATAAAGAAAATGTACACCGAAATCATAATCTATGTTTTTGTCAGTTGATTCAGTTGCCACTCCGTGACCCTTTTTGTTTGTATGGATCCGGTCTGGCACAGTCAGGATGCTCTGATGAGATGAATTCTTTATGCTTTGACAGAGGGAACTCCGTTTGCTGGTGGCGTTTTCCGAATGCGCCTGGTCCTCGGGAAGGACTTCCCTGCGGTTCCACCCAAGGGGTATTTCCTGACCAAGATTTTTCACCCCAATGTGGGTCACAAGGGAGAGATCTGTGTCAACGTGCTGAAGAGGGACTGGAAGGCAGAACTCGGCCTCAGACATGTCTTACTTGTAAGCAGAGCCATCGCTCTTTGTTGTCAGTCTTTGAGTGTCAGCTGTGTTGCCGTCACCACTTTAACATTTTAATCTCCTTTTTTTTCCCCCCGCAGACAATCAAGTGTCTTCTCATCCATCCAAATCCAGAGTCGGCTTTGAACGAAGAGGCCGGGCGTTTGCTGTTAGAGGACTATGCAGAATATGAGTCCCGTGCTCGTCTGCTCACAGAGATCCACGCCATGGGCGGGTCCTCTGGGGAACCTCGGGACCCTAATGACGGCCCACAGCCGAAGAAGCACGCAGGTGACCCAATGAAGAGAGCGGGGCCCAGTGCAGCAGCTGTGCCAGCAGCTCTGGGTAACGGGGCCAGTGGAGTCGGTACCACCAGCAGCAACAGCAGTAGTAGCACTAATGTAGCAGGGAAGAAGAAAGCCGATAAAAAGCGTGCATTGAGGCGACTTTAATACCTCCACAAAATTCTCAGTGTGCGTGTGTACGTTTGTGAGCGCGAGAGTGTGTGTAAATATAAATATTGAAGTGTGCTGACAATGTTTTTGTTCCCTTTTTTCTGACTCTTTCTACCACCTATCCAGACTGTCCACTTTGTACTCATACCTTAACTTCTGTTTTGCCTGCAGTTTGTCCTGTTGGCATAACATGTTTGTTAATTATTCCCATACCCGAAGACGTGATGATGAAATGTTTCTTCCTCTTTTTTAAAGGAAAGATAACACCTTTACGGCGGAAATCATGCCATCCGCTGTATTTTTGCCCTGGGCCTAGTGTGAATGATTAAGACAGGGAATGGGTTTCACTGTGCAAAACATGACCTCTATTGTCGTCTGTCCATCAATGAGACATAACCACTGTCGTCTCAGGCTTGATATCGGCTCACTTTAAAGTGTTTCCTGGTTAATGCTGCTGTGATGGTACTGTGTACTGCTTGTGAGTCCAAACCAGGACGTTACTTTAATTAAAGTCAGGTATTCAAATTGAACACGGAAATAATGGTAGATGTTGCTAAACAATTGTGCAAGAAGTCGGTGGGTTCACTATTGGGATAGAAATATTGTTAATGTCACACAAAATTGTAACATCTTTTTAAATAGAATTTTTCATATTGTGATCTGAATGAAGTAAAGGTTTGAAAAGAGCTGGCAGTGGAGTATAATAGGTCCGTTATGTTTTTCATGGAATCTCAACCCCTTTTTAACGTTTTTATTTTTTTCTAAAATTGTTTCACTGTCCAGTATTTACAAAGGTTGTTTATAACTGACCTGTTCATATTCAGCTGTCTTGTGGTTGTGTGTGAAGACCTAGATCAGTGATTGAGGGAACAGGGTAGTTTACCTGATTACTTTATAAAAAAAAAAAAATGAATTATCTAATTTCTGTATCAAGCATACAGTGGTGTGACTCGCTTAAACGACCCCTGCTTCCCTACAAAGCAGAATGTGCTCTCAGATACCCGGCTCTGCCACCAGCTACACGGGTACCTGAGAAGACGTCTGCTGAAAAACTTCCAGGTTTGATGGAATTTGTCTCCCCCACCCGTTGCACTGGCAGGCAGGGTTTCCTGGGCAGGTTTTCTCTCTGTACTAAATGCATGCGGGGCCTACATTTCCCAAGGAAACACACTGAAGCGCTGTCTTAATTTGGATGGAAAATGTGCCTCTGAATCTCCTGTCATTGTGCAGACTGTTGGCTGGATATTTTGTGTCCATTTTAAATTATTTAAATTAATAAAACATTGAAATACAAGAAGTGAAATGAAAAATTACTAATATTTTTCTTTTATTTGGAGTTCCTTTGTGTGTGTAATTATTTATTATTGTGAAACCTTAGTGTGTCTCTATAGCTGCTGAGATGGATACTAGCCTCTGCTTTTTACTGCTCAGCGATGTACAATACCACTTTATTTTGTTTATAGTGGTCTCCTGTTCTGCAGCGATGGAATAACCATTATGAGGAAATCAGTAATTACATCCACCCCAGCAACGCAGTGAGTGAAAGTGCCCCCGGTAGAGCGTCATCAGACCATCTAATGAAGGGGCAGCAGCCCACCCACCTGTGTAGAAATAGCTGCCTGCCATGCAGGTAATTATCAGGCCCCTCTTAGACACCTGGGGGTCCACATAACCCTTTACACCCGAGCCCCATATTGGAAGTGCGTACCTCCTTCCCCATCTGGTAGAGCATATCCTCACTAATTTGTGCTTAAAGCCATTTTCTTGCTGTTATTTTAAAACAAACACGTTTAAATGTATAACGGTAAACGATGTGAATCTCTGATGTCTCGTGGGTCCGATGTAAAGGGAGTATGCATGCTGGTGTTTCCTGTGTCACACAGCTGTCAGTGAGATGGTATTCATTATGATTCATCCCGATGCTAAACGTGTGATCACTAAGTTCTGCAGTTAAAATCATTCATGTGCTGTTGATGATGTGAGGATGCAGTTACTGTGTGTGACGGCGGCACAAAGCCAAAAGAGCCAACTTCCTGTCTCACATACATCATAACACATCCCCTTCACTCTTCCCTGAAGGGGTTGCACATTTCCAGCTGTCCCTGCTCGTCTCAAACTTTGAGAAATCTCTGAATTACCAATGCAGGTCCGGCTCTAATGGACAGTTTCGTTCACGCTTCAGTGTTGGAGCTTTTGCGCCAATCCTCTCCCCTTCCCCGTTTTCATAGCTTTCATAATTGCCACCAACATAATGACACAGTTGCTGTGGCAACCATCTCTCTCTCTCTCTCTCTCTCTCTCTCTCTCTCTCTCTCTCCCTCTCTCTCTCACACAAAGAAAAACACACACTTTGGATCTCGGAGGTCTTCCGCTGAATTTACCGACTGCTTAAATTTAGCAAATGTCCCCTTGTTTTTATACATATTTTTTGTCTCAACCCATAATTTTACTTTTTATTTAAAGAACAGCAGCTACAATCCTGACTGTTTTTTTTTCTTTTTTTCTCAGAGCCAGTAAATCTAGGTGTTCAGGGTCATTCAATTAAAGAGGCAAATTAAATGGAGGGGAATAAAGATGAACGCCACTAGTTGAATGGGCCTAATGACCATCAGTGCCGAGCAGCGCGGAGTTGAGAGTCTCATCAGCACCAGTCTGAGCGACCAATCACAGCGCTCCCCCACTGGCGGACCTCCGTGAAGCCAGTCGCAGTGAGGCGGTGTAACCTATCTCGCTTGGAAATTATGAAGGGAACCAGCTCCAGTCGATTCTCGGTGGAGAAAAGTTAAATTGGGGGGATTTTTTTCGATGACGCGTTTGTCGTTTTGAGCTCGTGAATTTCTGCGTGTTCTTCAGAGTAGTTGCGCTGTAACTTGTGCTCTACGAGAAACGGGGTTTTCCGACGTAGTGGTAGTTGACTCGCCTTGTCACATGCATCAGAAGATTTGAGAACATCTCGTCGGCCACTGACTCTCTCTATCTGTCTTGCTCGAGTCCCCCCCCCCCTCCACCCTCCTCACCCCCCGTCTCTTTCTGCCGTGATGATGGATTATCAATAGCCTGATGGGGACACATAAAGAACGGTTGAGACCTGCAGCACTTGTGGAAAAACCATTTAAAACAGGTGGCAGATCCAGCAACAGTTCACGCTGTCCTGATCATCCTCTGCCACAATAACAGGCTGCCATCTGAGGAGCAGAGATACAGTGCGCAGGCTCCCCCAGCGCTGTTCTCCAGCATCAAACCCCAGAGCAGCGCACAGGTAAGACACGACATCATGCACCTTTTATTAATGCAACGCGGTTATCAAACTGTTCGATACCTGTGTTTTCTGTCTGTATGGAAAATGTGTTTGGCATTTGTTTAGATGCATCAGCTGTGTAATTCGAGTGTCAAACTAAAATATTTGGATCAAAGCTGCGCCACAGAAACATATTCACGCTTTACGCTTTATGACATGCTTTTCATCATTCAAACACTTTAAGAGAGAGCACATTGCGATGTTAGGAACATATTGTTTCTAAGACCGACACATCCAGCCGGACTACACACACAAACACACGCACCGGCACGGATACACCCACGCACTCTTAGCCTACTGATACATGCAAGTCATTTCCATTTCCCGCATGCTTGTTCATTGCAAGTTGCAACTTATTAACCTAATGGAGGACAGACTGTTCATCTGAAGTGTCGATGTCCAAATGCAAAGTCATTGCGCAGCATATATGCGACTGGTGAGTCTGAAGCTGCTCCGCTGCTTTCACTGTAATTAAATGTATTTCGCATCGACATCAACATGACTTGTATTCATTAATTAACCTTCACCGATACGCATTTCTGTGCGTTTTCGCAACAGCGTGTCTAAAGAAAAAAAAAAGAGGCCATTTTGTTTCATTTCCAACAACCTGTTGAAATTGTTGCATGCCCAGCCGTGTGCACGGCTTGTCAGCATCCTGCGATGAAAGTAACGGGAGCCGTTTGGCATATATGCGTTGAAACAATTGCAATGAAAGGAATCTGTGGAAATGGTTTGTTTAACCTCCAGTGACCATGTAACTCAGGGATGCATCTTCACAGTAATGAATGTGCTGCCCTTCACCCTTTAGTTCCCATCCTCGCTCTCTCTTCCTCTCTACTGCATTGCTTCAGCAGCACAGTAAAGACATACCGACAGGAAAACATTTGCTTCTACTGTACGTTGAGTCACTTTGCTGGAAAGATCTGACACTGGACGTCATGCTTTTTTTTGGGTGCAGGAGGACTGACCCTCCGTGTTTTTAATTCTTAATTTTAGAGTTCAGTCACGGTTAGAAAACTAATTGCACATTCATTGGGGAGTGGTTCGGATATATTGACCAAATTATGCTCATTAAGTGAGCAGAAAATGTGGCAATGGAAGCTGAGCAGCGATGGCATCAGTGTCATCTCGTCGAGCTGGAGACGGGCAGATGTGACTTGGAAATCTGGATTGGCTAATGGGTGTAGATTGGATTCTGCCTCCCTTCTCTTTCGCTGCCTCTTTCACTCACACACAGCCAGAGCTGCAGTGCTATTCTGAGAGAGTTAGCTGCCTCAACCCACGCACAGAATCTGAGAAAGAGAGAAAGGCAGAACGAGGGAGAATAGAGGAGAAGGAGGGAGCAAGAGGAAAAAAAGGAGAGAGAGAAAGAGACTCACAAGGAGGTTTAAAGAATTCCTACTATAGTCTCTCACACAGCCTTTTTACAGTTTCACATTTCCCCCCTTTAACTGTTCCAACAGCAGCTGATTTACAGTCGATTAGCACCCTTCTTGTGCGTGGCGTTGACTGTATTTGCAGATTTGTTTGGCGGTGCTGTTTGTGTGATGTGCTGTGTTGTATTGGTAAGTGCTGGGAGAAATGTACTTGATTCTGTGCCACCCACACACCGCCCTCCCACTCATGGTCGTCTCTGCATCTATACCTCTGGCTCTTCCCGCTCG
Source organism: Ophiodon elongatus (assembly GCA_016806645.1). Taxonomy (NCBI): domain Eukaryota; kingdom Metazoa; phylum Chordata; class Actinopteri; order Perciformes; family Hexagrammidae; genus Ophiodon; species Ophiodon elongatus. Next base: position 3,010,105 of record JACSYO010000415.1, read on the forward strand.
CCACAATCTCTTTGCTCATTTAAATCCCTACCCTGCATTTATCCCTCTGCTCTCGTTCTTCTCTTTCTCCATCATCGGCTTCTCAGGAGCTCCCGCAACCAAACAGGCACACTAACACACACTCGGCCTCTCGCAGTGTGCCCATAATTAATAAAAAAAAAAAAAAAAATGTCTGTGTTGTGTGTCAGTGCAGGGCGTCTTTCTAATCGTGCCTCTCGTTTGTGTTACAGCGGACACGTTCCAGGTCGGTCGACGCGTAAACTTGGAAAATTCTGGAAATCACGCAGAACATTTAGAGACGACAGAGGAGCACTTTTGAAACATTAGTCGGTTGGAGAACTGCTGCCTTTGTGTCTTTCGTTTTTCTTCCGCTGAACTCTCCTCAGAAGGTCAGAGGAGCATGTAACTGAAACAAGTGGAGCCCTCGGTGATTTCAGCATTCTGTCTCCCCCATCTGTGCCTACATTCTCCGCTACAGATAGGGACGTTTTTGATAATTACATATAATTATAATTTCTGTGGGAGACAGATCTGCCTCTGTCTATTATTGCCAACACCTCCAACACAATAACTTCACACATTTACATATTTCTCAACAAAAGTGATATTCTTTGAACCTCAGAGACAAATCAGGAATAATTTTACTTGGAGAGACATGTCACATGGAGACGCAATGTGCCATTCAGTTCACATCTAATTAGTGATACTGTTGAATGACGGGTAACATTTTGTGCCTAAAAGCTGAATAGAGAGCATTTAAAATCCATGACGTTTGCCTCATTTTGCAGTGTATTTCGCAGGCTGGGAGTCGGTTCCTTGGTTTATGCTTACTCTTAATTTTCAGCTGTTACAGTCTTCTAGCACTTAAGCTGAGCCTCCCTCATTATCGCCCCTAGCCCAATCACAGTTACAGTCCGTGCCAGACGACTACGGATGCACATGAATCCAATAGTAGAAAAGATTGAGATAAAGTACACAGTGTTTCTATAGATGTGACGAGTGCCTAGAACAAGTTGACATGGAGATATTACCCTGCTCTAGTGAAACTAGGCATCAATAATAGACAGCCGTCCCTGTTAATCCCATTTGATTGTTTACAATGCTGATAAACACAAAATATAAGAAAATTATTCTAGATTTCATGCATATTTTCAGAGAAGAATTGCTTACAACTTAAAGAAGTGCCAATTCTAAATGTATGTAGTGCCAGACTAAGATAGTCATCCAGGAATGAACAAAACAGATAAAACAGTTTACATTTAATAAAACACTGGCCACAGACTATTGGTCAAGTGCCATGATCAGCACAGGAATGTATAGAACTGCCATATTTTATTGAAAATCCTTGCTTCTAATTTTTACCGGCCTTTGTGGTTTCAAAAATGTATTCCATCCAGCCGTACATCAGCTATTTGTCCTTTTGTTCTGTGTGAGGTGAAGTGTAGAACAAGGCATTAGTCACTAAAAGCATGAAGATTGTTTTTTTCAATTTGTCCTTTATACAAAGCTGCATCAATTTTAGTGTTCTTGAGAGGGCAACAGATGAAGTCATTACACATTCAGAGTTCCTTTCTAGCAGTAAATTAAAATCATTTTAATACCATTACCGACAATTATTGAAACCTACCAACTGTTTTTGATAGTGGTAAACCTTTTGATTTGGAATGTTCCTGACCTTTTCTAATATTACACCATAAAATTACTCAGTTTCTTAAAAAAAAAAAAAAAAAAAAAAAAAAGGCTTAAAATTTCATCATCCATTTCCTCATCCAACATTGCTGAATGAAACTACTGATACATCATCAATATCCAGTAGGTTGTACATGCTACTTGAATATTTCACATGCCACTTTAGTGGGTTAAACTGCAAAAGCGGATACAGCGGTGTAACCGCATTGACTCAACAACAGAAAATAGATCTCTTAGTCATGTAAAAATGACGCCCACCACCAATCTCCTAGTCTTCGCTGTCTCCCTGCTCTCCCTCCTTACTGCCCCAGTCACCACTGTTGCGGAGACCTCTCCGTCCCCGCCTCCTCAGCAAATAGACCGGTCACCGAGGCCTTTCACCGCGGCGCCCAAGGCTGGCCCCAGCCCCGTTCTCCTGGTCCTCGTCATGCAGGCCAATATCAGGCCAGAAGGTCTCAAAAGCAGGACCAAAACCCCTGAGAAACTTCCAGAAACCTCAGAGGGAGTTCTCGAGGCACCTCCGAGACTCCTTCCCCAGGTCATGTTCCCCAAGAATGTGACTTCATCAGAGGCCCTTGCACCTCCCTTAGGCGCCGCCCAGGTAGCGCCCATTCGACCCCGTATGATGGACATATGGATGGATGTATGTCGGGGTTATTATGACGTCATGGGACAGTTCGACAACGCTTTCAACTGCTCCAAGGACACCTTCGTCTTTTGCTGTGGAAGCTGCCACTACCGCTTCTGCTGCCCAGACCGTTCACAGCAACTGGAGCAGGAAATCTGTACAAACTATGACTCTCCAGACTGGGCCAAGCCACAGACAGACACCATGATGTTACCAGATGATTTAGGTTCTGACCCAGACTTCGATCCGCTGAAGCAGCAGAGCCACAACACGGGCTTCGTCATCGGAGGCGTGATTGTTTTCATGGTGGCTGTCGCTGTGGGCATCAAGGTGGGCTTCAACAAGGTGCAACAGGAAGCCAACCAGAGGGACCTAAATATGCCCAGGTGAGGCTTTGAAAAATATTTCTTATCACCTCTCGCTGCTGAATTTGTGACTTCAATCTATGTATGAATACTGTAATGAAATTAGGTCTTCAGGACTCCATAAATGGCCCACATTCATCATCCTGGGCTCAGAATGATGTTGTTAGTCATCAGATGAAACATATTTGATCTTCATCGAGTGGCTGCTGCAGAATTCATGCTTGTTTTGATTCCTCTCGGCTTTTTATCTCATATATGGCCCGTAATCTTGGCAATAAATATTTGCATTTCAATTTTTGTACAGGTTGCAGTTTTCTTACTTGGGTACAGTGGTGGAGGACGACAGTTGCCGACTGATATATAGCGTTAGGTTGATCCTTTAAAGAATGGTCATGAGCAATAGAGTATTGTTTTCTTCTTATTCTGCTTATTCAAGCACAGTTACAGGTTAATCATTGTACACAAATTAATAACCAAACAATTGGTGTTTATGAAAAAGACTGATTCCTACACAATTTGAATACCGTATATATATATTTCAAAAATATAAGATGAATGTTTTCATAAATTTATCTCAATTCTAATGACAATGACTAATGACCAATCCAATGTCCAAAAGCGATACCCTGTGAACAATATTGATAATGATAAATATGAAAAATCACTCATCACAAAACATAGACTACTTTGCATAACTTCATGAATTTGAGATGATAGTCAGCCGTTAGCCAATAGTTTATTGTCAATTTTATCGTGTGTTTCCCTTTTGCCTGTTTTCTTGCATCATTAGAGCCCTGGTTGACATGTTGCGGCACCAGTCGAGCCCAGTCCAGCAGGATGAGAGAAACAACAGCGTGGCTTTGGCTGTAGGGGACCCAAAGGGGACACTGGGGAGACCTCCCAAAAATCTTTACGCCCCAGGACTGCCCAGCAAGGACAACAGATGTGAGCGTCTTGGGTCTTTTACAGCATTAGTGAATAGCACAATCAGAACTTTGTAACGGCATCCTCTCTGTGCCGAGGCACATCGCGTCTGCCATGTCTGCATGTGAATGCAGGTTGTTTTCTGTGTCCCATCGTAAAGATATCTCTGTTGCCATTATGGAAAAAAAAAAGAACAGGAATCGGGCATCTTTAAGATGTTGAGAAGCACTGTGCATGTGAGATGATGTGAAGGTGAATTGATGCAAACATGTCTATAGTTGCTTTCATCTTTATATGTTCAAGGGCCATTGAACTGGAAACTGCCTGACATCCATTTTGAGCTGATTACCTTATGTTCTTCTTGCAGTGGGCAATTTGCAACACAATTTCATCCACTCATCAGGCACCAGCCCGAAACACACCGCAACTATCGGTAAGGCAGCTGGTGAAAGCCGGGCTCCTCTGTAAATGACATGTAATCACCACGATGCTTCATCTACTTTGTTCAGTTTCATTTAAGCTAAAAAGTAGACTCATTCATCCCAACAATAATAATGATTATCAGAGCTCTGGTTGCTTCTGTTCCAGTGAATGTTAGCAGATTCTGACACAGCTACATGCAGTGTGCTATATCCAGAGGAGCAAATCTCATTTAACACACAGTTGTTTTCTCGCTGTGGTCTCTGTAGAACGCACCCCTCGAATGAACAACGCTCAGCTGGCAGCTGGAGGCACCCTGCTTTCCAGTAAACACAACAACACTAAATCCCAGCCGGCCTTCCACCACTCCCTGCACAACCTGGCTCAGCTGCCGCCCTCTTATGAGAGTGCCACCAAGCCTGAGCTCAACAGATACTCCTCACTCAAACGCCTCGGTAAGTACCTTCATTTTACGAGAAATTAGGACAAATGCACCAGTCTGTCTGCCTCGCTCTTCCCTCGCAGCGGTTTCATGAGCACTGAAGCACGGTGACACTCTTGACACCAGGGCACAAAGTGCAGGATGCATCATTATGTGCTGATGCTATTTACTGTGGTGATAAACAATTCAGAGAAATTTTGTTTGGCTTACAGAGAAAGGTCTTGATGAGTACTCGTCTGGTTACTGCACCACCAAGAGACGGCCTCACACAGCCCAGCCGGCCCTCCAGTCTTCTCAGCACCACCTCCACTGGGGTGGAGACTACACCCTCAGTGGTAGAGGAACCCTCCCCAGGCATGCAGTCCGTCCCTGGATCCCGCCGCCGCCTTCTGGCATGCCTGCCTCACCAACCCCCAACCCTTACCCTCTGGATCCCCCAGAGCCCCAGTACAACCCTAATTATGACACTCTCTCCAAGCCCGCGAGGAAAGTTAAATCCACTGACCAGCTGCTCAACATGGGTGACGTCCCTGGCAACACAGGAACACTGTCCAGGTTGTCCAAGAACCAGCAACAACAGTACTACAAAGCTATGGCTGCCTCCAAAGGGAACTCCAACACGCAGACCCTCACCAGGAAGACCCAGGAAAGGCAGGATAGGCAAGACAGGCAGGAAAGGCAGGAAAGGCAGGAAAGGCAGGAAAGGCAGGAAAGGCAGGATAGGCAAGACAGGCAGGACAGGCAAGACAGGCAGGACAGGCAAGACAGGCAAGACAGGCAGGACAGACAGGAACGGCTGCTCATGTCCCCGGACCATTTGGAGGAAAGGATGGGGGTCGGCGGGATGGGGGTCGGCGGGATGGGGGTTGCAGATCCATACGCCCACACAGGAGGGGCTGTACCCACGCTGCCTCGCCAGCAGAAGGCCCAGTCACAGCAGAACGTCTGCGCCACGCCCTCCCTCGACCGACACCACATGATCAAGATGAACTCTCACCCCACGTCTGGACGAGAGCAGGAGAGGAGCACGGCCATAACGGGGCACATGAGCGGGGGCATGGGCTGGGCGGGGGAGCCGCCCGGGCAGGGGGTAGTCATGGGAATGGGAACACTAGGGGGCCACAGCGCCAGGAGGATGGCTTTTGCAGCGAAACGGCAGAACACCATTGAGCAGCTACATTTCATACCGGGAGGGGGAGGGGGAGGGGGAGGGGGAGGTGGGGGGTCGGCAGGAAGTGCAGGAGGGAGTCAGGGCATCAGGACGGGGAGTAAAAATGAGGTGACGGTGTGAGGTTTGTGCCTAATATAGAGTTAACCTCTCATCAAAGATATGGGAATAGATCACCCTTCTGCATTTAACTATTAAATATTCAACTACAAGAAATAAAACTATAAGTACAAAGTTTAGTAACAGTATAACGTGTTTAGGCTATTAAAATTAGTGTTATCTTGTAATTAAATAGATTAAATATGATTACTTAATAAAAAATCTAGATGGGGAATATCTTTTCCAATTATGTGATAGCCTACATCAGCCATATTTTATAACAAAATTTGCCATATTGCCATATACAGCGGTGCCATTATTGTAAATAGACTAACTAGAAGGGTGAAACAAAACCAACAGAAGTGTCGTACATCATTTTGTTTTTATATTTGTTTTTCAAAAAGTACTCAGGAGCCATATTAGATAGGGAACAAGATAATATATGTATATATATATTTATAAATCTATATATTTATATATATAAATTTATATATATATATCTATATAAATATATATATTTATAGATATAGATATATATATAGTGTATATATAAGACAGGTTGATGAAGACGAGCACCATCTTGAATATTGTGTCACAGAATTCAATAGAGAATTGAGCCAACTACCTGCTGGACTGTCAGCCTGCTCAGCTCTCGCCGACAATGATTTATCACTAAACCTCACGGGGGAGAAGCCTGGCGGACCAGATGAGAGTGAATAAACCGTGTGCCTGGTGAGGGATTTTGGAGATCTGACTCCTGAACCTCATCCTGACACCGGGAAAAATAACAGATTTTTGTTGCTTCCCATGTAAATGAGTGGACGAGGTGGGGGCTGTTTCTTACTGGGACACTGCAGCCCGACACTGTTGGCAGGATTCGAAACCGCGGACGTACCCACATTACCGATCTGACGCCTGGGTTGCCTAGTTTTCCATGTGACCTTAGATCCAAACCCCCAGAAGGGCCTCACACACTGATCCTGTTACACTACAGGAGTGTAAACTGATGTTGGAGCATGTTATGGGTAAGTTTCCCCTAATGTTGCCATCTCAAGATCAGGACCCAACTGTAAAAACGATGGGCTACCAAACAATATAGAGCCATCTGTCATGTTATTACAAAAATATCTTGACCCAAACACAGACGAGTCAAGAGACGCATGTGTTCTGTTTACCAATAAAAAAGGCAACTTGCTTTACTGCAGGTTGTGAACGAAGAGCAAAGGTTTTTCTACAGAGCACAAATGAATAGACCGCGATGCAGAGGTTGCACTTACACAACTGTCCTTCAAAGCCATTTAAGGAGAAACAAAGAAAATACCACAGAGGAAGCTCGTCTGACAATCACCATTTTATTATTCCCACCAGGTGACAAATTATACAAGTCAGTGATATTTTGTACAGTCAAAGGATTGGCTTCAGAGCAAGCCAAAAAAACCTCTGAGTCAGGAGAGAGAGGGCGACCTGAGGCCTTCTCCTGCGTTGCTCAATATGGCGTAAGAGACTCGGATGGTTAGGAAGCCCTCCCCATCCTCAAGAGGAAGAACTTGCTGTATCATAACGCACTTCAGCCAGTTATAAAAACAAAACAAAAAAAACAAAACAGAAAAGAGAAAAAAAAAAATCTTCATCAATAACAACGCTTATCAATACTAAGGGCTATCCTATCCTATATACTGTAGTATGTGATATCTGTGGTCCATATAAAATGCTATCTCTTTCTCTTGATTTTGTGTTGATATTGTCATGATGTATTAAATATTAATGTGTACAAAAAACAAGAGCAATTTAAGCACAGTTCAAAGAGAAACATAGAGACAAAAAAGAAAAAAAACCTTTGCACAAATCTATCCCCTGATATTTGCACCAGATACAGACATACTTTGTATCGTGTCCTCCAGGTTTACATTCTCTACAAGCACAGCTGACATTGTGAACGATCAATCGACGGTATTGTATCGAGAGAAGATTTTTTTAAACATGAAATCAGAGATAATTACGCAGATCAAAAAAGGAACTTGTTACTGCTTGGTTTCTGTTCAGTCATGTGAAAGGGTACAGAGATGAGATACTGACAAACAGAAAGACAGATTTCATTTGGACAATCTTCCTATACACAGTGCTAAATGTAGTTGTTATGAATATGATGGAGTGTTATTATTAATGATTATTATACCTGTTATGGTTATTATTAACAATTATCTTATGATGTGATGTTCTTTTACTTGGTGGGATTTAAGTGTTTATTGTTTTTAGATAACTAGCATTCTCACGACTAGTTGGTTTTTTCATACATCTGGTCATAAATTCAAGTTTTTAAAAAGATTCTAAATCTTGATGCATGCCAGCTCCATTTCATTGAGAGGCAGTTACAGTATGCCTGGATTTAAAGGTCATCGATGCTGTATGTACTGTGCCTAGACATCGGCCTTATGACTTCTTGATCTCAAGTGATTACTTAGGTTTCCACTCGGGTACAAAAACATCTATTGAAAAAATCTGCAGCCTTCTAAACGTATGTGTAGACGACAGTGTTTTAACAACCAGTGAGGGGTAGATATGTTTGGGACGGGCCAGAAGTTGTTAAACCAGACTGGAGGCGGTCTGTTGTCTCAACTGCAGCAGCCTGACCCAATAACATATGATGGGTTGTACACACTAAACCCATGATGCCATAATGTTTGTGTTTTTTGATGAATGTTTATCGGGTGGGGAAAAATGAAGGTCTAATGGAAACCTGAATGCGTTGAGTGTCTTTTTCAGGGAAATAGGACAAGTGACATACAGTAGTATTAGATTTTTTTAATAGAGCCACAAAAGGTCTGTAGCAAAGTCTGTAATATCTCACAAGCCATATCCATTGAAACTCATTATATCAATTTTATAAATGGTTAATCTAATTTGTGAAAGTATTGTATTTTGTATAGCTAGTACAATCAGAATATTTTGAGTGATCTCTTCAACATTAATTTGAGGATTAAACAAATTATGTGTTAGTATTTAATGAATTGTATAGTGCCAAACTCATAACATTTTGTTGTCTTTCTATTGTCATAGCCTCCTACAAGACTACAGGGGATATTGATTTTTCACAACTGAGAATTAACAGACAGGCAAGTCAGCTATAAAGCTTAGAAAGAAATGAATGAATATGGTGTGTGTTTTTACCATCATGAATTCATTTAGCGAGTGGATGGTTAATGGCCACCTGAAATGTAAAGCATTATTAATAATAAATTGTATGGACAGGAATTGTGTCCATTAATGAAATTTCAGGATTTATTTTCATGCCTATAAATTTCAAAACAACCCTTTTGTTATTTTTCAATGCATTGATCCCCTTGGATACGACAGTGACTCACAAAGAATTTGTATAATAAAGTTGGTGGAAAAAAAGTTTTCTCATTTATTATAGAGTGTAAGTTTCTTGCATTAATGTTCTTGAATTATTATTATTATTATTATGAATGTTATAATAATAAATAATAACCAAGGCACTGTTTTCTGTCATTCAGTGATATGTTCTTATCTTAGTATGGAATATTTTAAAGATATTCCTCGACCATTTGGGCTTTCGCACTCTTTTCCTGAAGAAACTAACATTGAGGCACATTGCACCTTATCTCGCAACAATATTAATAAACATGGCTGTATGCCTTTCAGTTGCTGCACTTGGAGGAGTAGACGCCCAAGTGCTTGGTTGCTCACACAAATCTATCTACAATTTAGCAATAGATCAGACTTTAGTTAGACGTCTATGTTCATGGTTTGCAATTCAGGACAATCTTAAGTAGATGTGATGTTGATGTGTAATCTAGTTAAAGTGAGATTATGTTTGTAATGAAACTCATGGAAAACCAATGAGCGAGGCATATACTTCTCCGTTTCAGCAGAAATCTAGGTTTTCTGGAAAGAATTTAGTTTACATTTTCAGTGAGGAAGTATTTGGATCCTCTACTTTAGTAAAGGTAGCAAACTGCAAAATAAAAATACTCGATTAAAAATAAAAATCCTGCAGTGAAATAATAAGTTGTTTGAGGAAAATGCAAGTATCAAAAGCTATTATAAGTATTCATTAAGCAGGAAATTAGATTATTATTACTGGTGCATTCATGTTTAAGTAGCTGTTGAAGCTAATCAAGATGCAGTTAGTTTTTTCATGATTTACTGTGGAGTAGAATTATTAAGTAGCACAAAATGGAAATACTCAAATAAAGTACAAGCACCTCAAATGTGTGCTTAAGTATAGCAGTGGTGTAGGTTTTGAGACCAGGGGCTTGATCAGAGACAATATTGAGGGTTTCTAAAATAACCACAAGACAAATTAATGTTTTACAAGGGGTGAAACCAGAAGCAACGTTTCTATAATAACAAAAAGCCATTAGTCTTCAGTTGGTTAGTGAGCACACAGAGTGCTCTATGATACAATCCCACATCAGGATGTGAGATATTGTATAAGCCACATTAAGGCTATACAGTGCCAGTGGGAGTGGGCAACTGTGCTTTTAAATTAAATGAAAAGGCGAAATGTGTCTTCATATAATTCACAGCTCTCGACCATCTGAGTACGGAGTTATATCATCAGTACCTGCTGGATCCTTAGAGTGAGGTGAGGGCTACGGAGCTCATATTTAAAACCTCCTGTGAATACATTTATTGCACTGAGATGTATGAAGGCTTCTATGAAGAGCAGACGTACTGATAGAGAAATAGTTTTTACAGGAGGTACACAAAGGGCATGAAACATATTATGTTTGATTTAGACACCGGCTGCCGCCGATGCAGTACAATCATTGTAATTTGCACATTTCACCACCAGGAGGTTCAGTAGCTCCTCGGCTCTGAGACAAAACCTTCTCTATGAAGCCTTCACTCAAAATGTCTTTTCCTTTTTAAGAAAAGCTGCCCACACTGTCCAACACCATTCATATTAATGCATTATATATCTGCTAAGTAAAGTGAAACCCCACTTTTCACAAATGATGCACAGTTTAAGACACTGACGAACAGCAAATTTCCTGTGAAAGACAAATTAATATTCAAATTGCAAATACACGAGTTAAGGCTTTCAGTGCTTTTAATGGTCCTGAGTAAAAGATTATACGTCCTACAAGCTCTGTGCACACGATTAGCATCCTAACCTTGATGGCATGATTAGCATCCTTAATATCAGAGCGGCTCAGAGCTGAAATGATTCACTTATTTGTGATTATAATGACTGAATCAAGACGTGTGTGATGATAAGCCTGAGGTTCAGTTCCCCACAACTTTTCTCAAAGCGTTGTCTTAATTCATATTTCTTAATAATCATATTGATCTGGTATTGGTTGATTTACGGCTGATCACTTTTAAAGTGGCTCAATTGTGTAATCTGTTTGGGATAAAGGAACAGGAGAGGCCGGGAGGAGATGTCGAGAAAAGAAAACTTCCTTTTTAACTGAGTGTCTTGAGAAATTCATGTGACTTGTTTTTTTCATTGTTATTACATTATTCTTAACACTCTGGATGTGTATGTGACTGAAAGGCTCATCAAAAATAAAATTACAAGCTCTTGGTTTTATGAAGCACTTCTTCTAAATACTACTATACACCTCATATAGGTACAAAATATACAGACAAACAATCAAATGGTACTGAGAACAAAGATAATTATATCCCCTGAAAAAGTTGTACTTTTGTAGTAATAAGTATCCCAATTAATTTATATTATTTATTCATACACATACAAATTGGACTTTTTCTTTTCACAGATAGCTATTAAATATGTATTAGATCTGATTGACTGTTTAAATAAATTTAATTAAATAAATAAAAATCATCAACAATTGGTTCATGCCCCTGAAGACCTGTTTTCTAAACCTACCATCACATCACCAGATCATACCTCTCTAGAGATTATACACAGGATAATTAACATAAAGTTTATTAAACTAATTTAGATGTGAAACGTAATTTTTATGGCATAATTCAAAATGGCTGTGACCTGTGCATAAACCTAGTAAATAAGATATTGAATTACTAATGCAAAGAGATATAATAAAAGAGCAAAACATGGGTTAATTTTATTCCCCTAATGCTGTTTATTTATTAGTTATAGCCAAAAGACAGAAAGTATAATAGGCCTATAAGACATCATCCATTATGCAACCTGGGGTAAAGTCCTCAACCTCCCACTGAGACTGGGGAACTTTTTATATAACCGTGCATAGGGTTGTGGAGGTGAACTGAAACTAATTACTTGAATGTGTCACGTTTGTGGAAGATTATTCCACCTTTTTTTTTTTTTTTTTTTTTTAACCAAAGGGTAAATCCGCTGTGAGCCCTCTGCAGCCGCCCGTGAGCCCCGCTCGTGCTACCCGGAAATATTACAAGGGCCGGAAAGGACCGATGTTAAGGGAGCACACGTCACTCACTTTTACCCAAAAAATATCATCACCGACCATCCAAATTTTTCCCTCGGACCCGTCGAAATCTCTCGCGCAAAGCTCCCCCCGTCGACGCACACGGCCACGACCTCGCGGCGAGGAGGCGGCTGCGGGCGGCGTCGATTCCCTCGCGGTGACCGTGTAAGTGTTCACTCGGGCTCAGCATCCGCGAGAAGGGGCTCCGGCTAACGACTGGAAAACGGCACGCAGAAATGGAAGCGGGCGATAGCGAGCTAGGCAGTTAGAAGAAGGCGTGACAGGCCTCATCCTTCTGCAACCGGGCTCCGACACGGGACGCGTAGGTAAACATTTAGCCGAATATAGGCTGCGCGCACGTGTGTGTGCGTGTGTGCGCGTGTGTGTGAGAGTCTGTGTGCCTCGTGATGTTAACGGTAGTCGGCGTGCTTTTAATAAAGTGGATCGAAAAGATGGCTAACGTTAGCTGCTGCTGTGGTGGTGGTGGTGGTAGTCTGGGCTGCGTGTGGCACCAGGTGGCTCCACACGCACAGCCAGTGTAACATATGATGCTAAAGGGGAGACGAGAAGTTTTGCATGCAAGCGCGTGCAATGTTTTCTTTTCTTTTTCCTAATGTGAGCCAACACTAATGCAGGACGCGTCCTCCTCGTTACCACTCGCGCCTGCAAGATGCCGCTCGTGTTTACACTGTGCAGCGGGGGTGATACTGGTGTTAATAAGAGCATTTTCTGCCCTTCTTCTTCTTTTTCTTCCTCTTCCTCTTCTTCTTCACAGGATCGGTGATTTACGTTAAAATGAGAGGCAGTCAAATATGCGATAGATTATCACCCTCATCTACCAGGGGAGCTCACTCCCCACTAGGTTCATCACATCGATTAGAGGAAACGGTAAGATACTCCGAGGTGAGCAAAACGAGATGCACATTGAGTGATTACAGGAGCCTGATTAACGTTACTCTTCAGCCTGTTCACAAGTAGAATAACATCTGGTTTGTATACAACGTTTATTAAAGACGAATGTATAATGCAACAGTTTAATTATCTGTTCTCCTCTTTTGGGGGGGATATAAAAAGTGGATTTAGGTGTTTTCATTTAATTAAATAACATTGTTGGTAGCTGTGGTTAGATTAGATTTAATCCGACTTTAATGACACTGCACATAGTGAGTACAGGTCCAACGAAAGGCACTTTAGTATAATTAAGTGCCATAGATGTAAATATAAAATGAATCAATGGACAGGATGAATTATATATAATATGGAAAATGTGCAATATGAATGGATGTAACTTGATATTTACAGGCCAGTCATCCTCTTGACACACCTTAAGGTACTACACAACATCTGATATTGTGTAACCCCCCCCCTCCCTGCTCCATCCCCCCCCCACCCCCACCACCATTTCGACTCAGGTGATTGACCACTTCTAATATTCCTTTACAGAACATTTCTGAAACAAAAGACGTTCACATAGACTGCATTTTGACATTATGTGGACTGGTTTTAGGCTAAGAATGAAACTAACAGTTGCTTAAAGTGTTGAATGCTTGTATGCCTTTGTGACTACCTGGTAATAAACAAACTAAAATGGAAATGGAAAAAAGGCAACGGTAAGTATGGTGCTAGAATTTGATTCTCTGTTGGCACAAAATGTAGTCCCGAAAAACTGTCAACTCTGTCGTGGTAATAATTACAAGCCATGATTTACATAGTTTTGACAGCACAGAGGGTAAAATGTAGCAGGGAGGCCACCAGTGTAAGTATTGGGGGGAAAAATTCCAAATCAGTTATGTACACACAGCTGCATTTAACCAAAAGCGAGGCATCTGCTGTCTAATGTGGCATTTCTTTCAACACGGCTACACCTCTCGATATTCTGTCAGTTTCTCTTCCTCAATACGATTTGGTACTTGCAGAGATAGCCACACATACTGTATTTATACTGTACAAAATAAAGTGAGATACATCACTGAACCGCTGCAGCACACAATGTTTAAAGTGGTAGGTAAGTCAGTGTATAATATTGTCATAAATTGGGTCACTATCTCCAAGGTAGCTTTGTTAAATAAGCATTGTCTGCCTCCTTTCACCGCCAACCTTCATGGCCGAGGCCTAAGATGAACAGCTATATGTGTAGACAGTAAAAATGATGAAAGTAACTTTTTCCTCCTTAGTAAAGATGTACCTTATGATAAAATGAATTGGCATTCATGCAACAATTCTGGTTGTGCTGCAATCCAGCAGAACCACATAATGGTAAGTTATTACAAAACGTAAAAGATTGCATATGTTTATTAGCATGTAGACGTGCCTGTCAAAGTAGACGTATCTGGAGAGAGAGAGAGAGAGAGAGAGAACTTGTATTGTTGAAATTTTTATTTTTTCACCTCACATGAACAGAAAATGTAACCGGACATTGATTGGGCTAATTGCCTCACGACAATAACAAACTTTTGGTAGGTAAATTTCAGCATGAATAAGACACAAGGGAGAACTGAAACGTAACAAAAGTGCTAATTTGTGTTCTCAAATCTCATGTACGTGTAGAAGAAAAATGGCACATTAAACCTGATGTCAAAGTATTCTAGGAAACTTAATCATTCTCTCCAGTCAAGTATTGTGATTTGCAAGTTACAATACAGAATTCATTTAAATAATCTTTTCACCTCATGTCAGTCATGGAGAAGAATCTCTTGTAACGTTACAGTGCAGACTTAACTTAATGTCTGTATAGATTCACCTTAATATATAGGGGTCACCTCTCTATAGGTCGAAGGACAGTTAGCAAAGTTTTATTCAAAAGTTCTGTTCCCCTCGATGACTTTCATCCTTTTTTTTATTTTGTTTTTTCAGCTGTAGGATCGTCTTGGCTGAACACGGATGAGGAATCTTGCTTAGATGAAGGATAATATCAACGCAGTAACTCTCAAAGGAAACAAGAAGAAGTCATTTGAACTGCTTCTCAATAAAAGCTATTCTAAGCTATTTTAAAATTAGGTGGAACTCATCTACCTGTCTTAAAGACACTTTTACCCTTTGATCATAAACTCATCTTCCCGGCCACCCCACTCATTTTGGAAGTAGAGTGTGGGCAGTGGATAATCAACAGGGAGTAGCAGCACCAGAAGTAAACTATCTGGAGAGAAGAACTTAAGATTTAAGACATTCAAGTAGTTCTGGAAAGTATAGTAGCATAACCTTACTCTTAGAGTAAAGTTTGTCTTTCACCAGTCAGTGGTGTGGGATCATTGTTGCCGCTCCTAGTGCTGGAGGTTTGGCCCGTGCACCCCCATGTGCAAGTGAGTGGGAAATGTTCCAATTTGGAAAATACAATCTGGACATTATAGAGATGTTAAGTGGGCATCAGGCCCACCAATTTAAAGGCCTTGGTTTAGATCGACAACTACAGCATCAGCAGCAAGTGCAACTTCACCAGCATCAACTCCAGCAGCAGCAGCAGCAGCAGGCTGAGTCTTCTGGAGCTCTTCTGTCTGGACTTGGCTTGGGCCCCCTGCAGGGGTCAAGAGGTAACGCCTTTTCTGATTCTGCCTCCATTTTTGCCAAGATGAGTGCCCCTCCTCCCCCACCTTTACAACAACAGCCTTCCTCATCTCAGAGCTCTCGTTCAAAGTCAAGCAAGATGAGCAGCAGCAGCTCAAGCCATTCATCAGGCTACCCACAGTTCCTGCGCTCTTTCCACCCGTCTGAGGCAGCACTAGCACAGGAGCAGTTACACCCAGGTGTAGGGCGTTTTGAGCACTTTGCTGGGGGAAGTAGCAGTAGTGGGAGTGCTGGGGGATTAGGAGGATTAGTAACATCAGCACCTCCACCCCCCCCTCCTCTGCATCCTGGTCTCTCTGTACCCCAAGCATCATCTGGTCCCTCCTCTTCCTCTCCTTCCACTTCAACATCTGTGGCCACCTCTAACAACCCTTCTAGCAGCAGTGCAGTCAGCTCACTGGGACACCAGTTGGTTGGGGCCCAGTCTGATGCACGAAGCCTTCACCAACAATTTAGTTGCATGTTAGCTGCTAATCAGTATTTCCTTTCTGGGGTGCCTTCTAATGCTAGTTTAGAGCAGTTTCTTGTTCAACAGGGAACCCATAACCACTTAGGGCTTGGTTTAAGTCAGTCAGGGGAGCCCAGTTCTAGTCTTGCGCCGCCTCCTGCTTTGCATTCTTCTCATTCACATAGCCACTCCACAAGCCAGCCACACCAGGGTCCACAGCAGCCCCAGCAGCAACAGCTTCCACCTCACACCCTTTCTCATCCTCACTCTCATTCCCATCCTCACCACCCACTCCACCCAGGCTCCCATTCCTCATCATTGGGTGGCTTTGACTTCCAGGGCATCCCTGTACTCTCGTCAAATCAGATAGCATCTTTGATGCAGCAGGAGGCAGGTTTGCCGCTCCCCTTGCCACTCCATTTGTCCTTATCTAAAGATGATGGGAAAGGGGAAAGTAGTGGAGGTGGAAGTAATAGTAGCGGCGGCAGTAGCAGTAGGAGGAAGAAAGCTATGGCTGGCTATTTGCCACAGAGAAAATCTGAAAGCAATAGTAATAGCAGTAGTGGCCATGGCCATGGCAGCCACAGTGGTAATCCCACTACTAGTAGTAATGGTGGAGGGCTTAGTCATGGTCAGCCCCCAGCTTTAATTGGGAGCGGGGTTGGTATGTCAAATATGGGTGGAGACCCATCATCCTTGCTTGCTTCGTCATCTTCATCCTCATCAGTAGTTTCTTCCTCCTCCTCCTCTGCTCCCTCTTCCACTGCTGCCTCAGTACTGGTTACTAATGATTCTCACCTTTCTAAATCTGATAACCAGAGCTCAATGCAACCCAACAACACAGAGTCTGATTCAGAGCCCGTTTATAGCTGTGGAGAGTGTGGCAAAAGCTTCCCTCACCTTTCAAGCCTTCGCAGGCATATGCGCATGCATGAGCCAACCACTGCAGGTACTAGCAATGCTTCCTCTACTGGCCTAAACCCCATTCACATTAAAGCACAGGCTGACCCAAGCCTTCCTCATTCGACCCAAGAAACTCCCCCAACCCCAATCATTTCTTGTCCTAGCCCAGACAAAATATTTCATTGCCCTGATTGTGGCAAAGGCTTTAAGAAAAAAGGGCACCTCCTGCAACATGGTGTTATACACTCTCCAGCCCGCCCATATGGCTGCTCCACCTGCTCTCGGGCTTTTAATCGTAGAGAGTCACTGACACGCCATGAGAAGATACATGAGGAAAAGCCATTCCGATGTCCCGCCTGTGGTCGTGCCTTCCGTGAGAGCACCTCTCTACTCAACCATGCTGCCTCAGGCACCTGCGGCAAGCCAGGTAGGGGACCCAAACAAAGGGGCGGCAAGACAGGATCTGATGGTGAGGACAGAGTCGGGGGAGGGGGCGGAGGAGGTAATGGAGGAGGGGGAACTTATCAGAGCAATAGAGGGGTTATTTATGGGAAAACTGAGGAAGAAGATGGTGTAATCATTGTGGGGGAAGGAGAACCAAAATCAGGTTTAGGATGTGATGGTCTGTTTCAGTCTGGAAGGGGAGGGAATTCAAATGACAGGGACAGAACAGATGCTAAATACCCCACTGACTACTCTCGGAATCGTTACACAGGCTACCATGATGATCATCGTTCTCAAGGTAATCCATCTCCATGCTACTCTGGTGCCTCCCCCTGTGGAAGTGGGATGGCGGGCCCAGCTCTGAGAAAGGCACCCTTGGCTCCAACACTGCATCCACACTCACAGAGCCACAACCAGCACCACCATCCGCAGCAACAGCCCCACCTGCCCCTTTCTTCTCTACTGGATGACTCAGAGGATGATGTCACTAGCTCTGTCAATAATGCAATCTCTGCTATAACAGCAGCTAGTAACAGTGGAAATAGAGGGGATGATAGGGGAGACATCATAGGAGGTCTACTAGGTGGTCTTGGTTTAGGTCCTCTGGGCTCGCCTTCATCAACATCTGGTATAGATAAGAATTTCAGAGGTGGTGGGAGCCAGGAGGCTATGAGCAGCAACCCACAGAATCCTACTGCCAAACCAAAACGTCCCCGCAAACCCAGAGCTAAGAAAGATCCTGCAACTGCTGGACAGCCCCCCAAACGTAGGCAATACACCCCTAGAATGGGGCCCAGTGGCCTGCCACGCACTCACCTCTGCAGTGTCTGTGGGAAGGGATTTGCACGTCGTGAGACCCTACGCAGACATGACCGCATCCATACTGGAGAGAAGCCCCATCACTGCACTGTTTGTGGAAAGTATTTTAGAGAGGCGTTTCACCTCAGCAAACATCAAACAGTCCACTCTGGGGCCAAGAATTACAAATGCAGCATCTGTGGGAAAGAGTTTGGTTACTCCCAGAGCCTCAGGAGGCACAGTAAACTCCACCAGAAAGGGGAGCTGGAAGAGGTGCCCACAACACCAGCTGCGGATAACCTTAACAGCTTTAACCCGAACCCTCAATGTAGCGTGGCCCAAGACAGGAGCCAGAACCAAGCACCAAGCACCTCCTCCTATTACTCCTACCCTCAAGACGTCAAGCCTCAAGACACCAACCCCCAGTCTCAGTCTCAGCCTCCACCCCCATCCCACCCACAGCCCCCACCTCCGCCGCGACTCTACACCTGTGCTATATGTTGGAAGTCCTTCCGCCACCACTTCCATCTGACCGCCCATCACCAGACGGTTCATGAAGGTGGGGGTGAAAAGCTCTTTTGCTGTGAGGTATGTGGAAAAGCATTCGCTTACTCCAACAGCCTCACTCGACATAGGCAATCGCAGCATGGGATGACCCGTGCGGAAGCGCCTAATCCGCAAGAAGGCAGCAGTGGGTCTGGAGACAACAGAGGTGGGAGTGATGTTAATCAGTCAACATCAGAGAGCGAGGCTGCCACCAATGCCCTGCTGCAGATGGCTCCTTCCACAGAAGGCCACGGAGGGCCGAGTCTTAGTGTCGTCACTCATGGCCACCAACAGCCTCCCCCGCATCCACCACCTGGTTACTCTCCTCTCTTTTATGACGCTGCAGCCCAATCTTCAGCCTCTAATGCTCCATCTTACTCACAGCCTCTGCCTCCAAACTCTACAATCATGGCCCCCCAGCACCCGCATTCCCCAGCCGGGGTGAAAGGAGAGCACATATATCCAGCTGGATCCCGTAGCCGTACGCTCCACACCACAGCCCCGTTCCAGCCCCTCACGGAACTGCCCTCCACTGAACATCATCATCTGCATCATCATCATCATATCTCCCACCATCATCTTCATCATCAGTCAGGTACCCAGTCCCACCAACACCTCGACTGCAGCATCCAGTTATCACACGATGACATGAGACGACACAAGAAGAAAAAAAAAAAGTCCGACAGGAGAGATTGGAGGGAAAATAAATGGGATTCCCAAGATTTAGTCAGATTTGATGGAAGCAAAAAGAAGAGAAAGATAAGTTGTACAATAAGAAGGCAATTGAATAAAAAACAAGGCTCTCTTCGTTTGACAATTAGGCGAGGAGAAGGATCAGGTAGTGGGTATAAGCTTGTCAACACTGGGGGAGTGAAGGTGCAGATCCTCTCGTCTCTCAAAGTCCCTGTGAAACGTTTTGGCTGTCCTATATGCCCCAATTCTGTGTTTTCCCGTAAAGCGGGACTGCTCGTTCACATGGCAGTTAAACACCCACAGAAAGCCTCGACCACTCAGGAGCGACTCAGGTGCAGTGTATGTGGGAAGCAGTCTCACAGGGCTTTGTCGGCCTTCATCCATCGGGCCTCCCATCGTGCCAGAGGGACTTTCTCCTGCCGACGCTGCTCCACTCGCTTCTGGAATGCTACTTTGCTCTACAGGCACAAGGTGTCCTGCCGCCGCAGGGCTAAAGGACTGCAGCGAGGAGATGCTAACAGGCTGAAGCTTTCAAAGAGACCGGGAGAGAGGCAGACCCGAGAGGGTGAGGAGGAGATGCCTTACCTACAGGCACCATATAGATACTGAGCGTCCCGGTACCTGAAAAGAGTGGCATACCAGTGGGATATTTCAGTTCTAAAATGGGAAGGCGAGAAAAAAAAAAGGGACTTAAAAAGGCAAATGCTGCCTTTTAGGATAAATTTCCTCAATGTCTCTGTTGACATCTACTCTGCTGACTATTAGAATGAGTGTGTTAACAACTACTGTAGAGCATCCTATAAAAATTCACCAGAAATTCTTCCAGATTATATTGGAAGGTGTTTTCAAAGACGTGACTGTTTCCATAGGTTCATTAACCCCTTAAGTGCATTGACACTATGCTTGGCTGACACTGTGCAGTTACTAGACAAGTTTAGGTGAAATGACCTGCTAATGTACTTCTCCTCCCCATAACTAGACTCCCTGCTACACCTCTTGCTGTATGATAAACGTCTCTGCTGTGTACTTTGTCTTGTTGTTGTTCACTTAGAGGCTCTGAGGATTTTTTCAAAAAATGTAAAGTGCATTTATTAGGAGTAGGGACATGAGGACAAAGACCTTTGTTGATAGTTTGTCAGTGCATGTTTGTTCTCTGGTCAAGTTTTTAGCTGAGGTTGTGAAATCACTCCTACAGTATGTGATGGTTTATTCAGTATATGCCCAGAAGTTTGTAGTGTTAAAACTTGATTTTAAAGTTGCTCTATATTCCCTAGTGATTGAATCACGTATAGATAAAATGTCAAAGTTGCTGGTATTTAGCATTTCAAGGTTCCCTCTCCCGCCAAAATGAAGAAACTTACAAAAAGCCTTGCTTAGTATGTTCACTCTACTTCATTTATTTGAGATATTCTTAGCTTTTATACCAAGAGATTGAAAACAGGTTAAACAAGTGGACTGTAACACATGTTTATCTCATGTTATTTGTATGCTCTTTTTAGCAGTGATTATTTCTACAGTACTTCACGGTGTGTTAAAGACAAGGACCTATATCATAATAGAAACCAATGTAATATTCCATGTATTTATGTGTGTAACCCAATCAGTCTTCATGCCAATCTTATACTTAACCCCTTCTACCTTTTTACTTTTTGCTGAGTTGCAATCATATTCTTACTGTTAAGCCTTTTTTTTCTGAAGCAAGTTTTAAGTACATCATGTCACTTTATTCACATATGAAATGCTCATACCCCTTTCAAGCCTTCCCTTTTTTTTCTTCTAAAGAAAAATGATAGTTTTAGAAGATTTCTATCACATTATTTACTGAGAAGTCAGTAGTTGATTATATTTCAGCAATGAATAAACCTTAAGTGTAATCATTTGTTTTCCTTTCATTTGTCATTTAAAGTTACCTTTTGCAATATCCAGAAGATGGTACAAACTGCTAGTCATGAGTAACTTGTAACTGTCACCAAAGCTAGTATTGAAGTTTTAACATTACATTTATCTTCATGTCCTGTGTGAATTCCATATCACTGTGGATTAAATGGTTTTCAGGATGTATAAGAATCCGAATCACCTTCATTGGCCAAGTATGTATACACATAAAATAAATTTGGCTCAGTTTTTGTGCTTTCGATGTACACAAAAATGGAGAACATCGAGGAACAAGGACAGCCAAGCTTACAAATAAAGATGGATGGTACTAATAGGTACACAAGTAGCGAAAAAAAAAAGTATATTTAAATATATATTAAAAAAGCATACACAAAAGTCTTTCTGCAGGTCAAGTGTTCGGTAAGTTGTAAACTATACAAATAGTGAAAAGAAATAAATACTGATTGTATACATGGTCTGAACAGTTATGTACAGTATGTGCATGTATACATGTTTATATACTGTAGACAGCTTGTAGGATTTGTGTGTATATATATTTATATATATATTTGGTGCATTAAAAACTGTAAAAATAGGATCTATAATGGGAGCAGTGAATGTTTTGGTTATTGACAGTGTGCGACTGATTTAACTCCATCAGCTGTGGGAAGAAATGTATCTTGTGTCTGGTTGTTTTGGCGTTCGGTGTCGTGTACTGCCGACCGGACGGGAGACGCTTCACAGGTCGTGAGGTCTGCAGTGATGCTTCCTGCCCTTTTCCTGCATCTGGGGGAGTTTAAATCCTGGATGGAGGGCAGGCTGCCACCAATGATCCTCTCTGCAGTTCTAACTGTCCATTGTCGTCTGATCCTGTCCTGTTTGGTGGTTAATCCAAACCAGGGATGGACGTGCAGAGAACAGGCTGTTGCAGAGTAGGATTGTATCAGCAGCTCCTGAGGCAGGTTGAAGGAGGCACATCCTCTGCAGGGTCTTTTTCTCTTTAGGTCCCGTGAGATGGTGGATCCCAGAAACCTGACGGATTCCGCAACAGACACAGTGTTGTTCATTGTGATGCAGCAATACATTACATTAAAGGTCCTATGTTCTCCATGGGGTTGGCTCGATTACTCCAGGGTAATGAATTGTTTTCAATAATTAAAATGAACAGTATATTATCGGTATGCTTGAAAGTGGCTGTGTAAAACTTCTCACTCAAAGCTCCACAAGATGGCAGTAGGCAACTCATTTATACTGTACACTTGGCCTGTTGTTGATAAGTGTGGCAGTCACATGGATTTTGTACTGATCGGGGGTGGACTGGAGAGGCTGAGTGTTGTATGACTGTGTGAATTATGTGCCTCCTGTCTGCTGTTTACTACAAGATTAAGGCCACCAAGTGAACACAATGCTTGACTATCATTCGCTAGTCTCACTGAATGTTTAGAAATTAAAGGAGTTTAAAGGTGAAATGTAATGTGTGAACTATAAATTCACAACATTAGAAATTTGATTTAGTTTTTTACTGTAGCCCTTTCTGTGATTCCAAATCAATGATTTCATGGTAAAAATATCTGGGAAAGAATAGATATCGGCCCACTTAAATATATGCATTTAATGGTAGATTAATCTGAAACAGTAAGGAGTAACACCAACCACAATGTTGTGATTTACACACTGTTAGACCGTGAAGTGAAAAGAGTAAATAGTATATGTTAAAATGACTTTGTTTGCATTCAGATTGATGACAAAATCCATCTGACTTTCTTTCAAACAACAAAGAAATGATGATTCAGACCCACTGTTTTAGGTCTCCAGGTGGCTACAATCTGAGGAGCCCACAGCTGGACAACACGTACATACAGTTGGATAGTTTTATTTAAAATAAAAACAGGACAGTGTGAACTGAAGGGGCCCAGAACCCCGGTAGACAGTACGGTTACATTTAATATTCACATTTAGTGCACAAATGTGGACTAAATCTGTGGATATGTCAGCTGTTTACTTGTCAACGTCTACATGTACACACGTATGAAACAAAAACAACCAAAAAGGTGAGCTCCTGTGGCGTGCAGTGTTTTGCATGTGCTCTGCAACTGTACAGTAGACCAGACAGCCCTCGCGCTTTTTGTGTTTCGAACTGGTCTCACGCGGCAGTGGCATGCACTGGGGGGAATCCGAGCGGGCAGGTTTATTCGACCTATTTCTGTCCAATGGGCGCTCGTCGTGGGCGGAGCGACGAGTCTCCAAAGCCAATTGGACCGGGAGCCGCGAGCGCACAGGCCTCGTCTCCGCGTGCCTCGGCCACGTGAGCTGGAACAGCTATTGTACGCCGGGAGGCAACGTGCTGAAACGTTCCTCTCGCCTGAAAAAACGGCACAGTCACGTTTTCTGTGGATTACAAGGGAACTGGAAAAGCCATGCTGCACTACCTGATTATTACAGAGAGCCAGCAACTGTGCTTCAACAGAGATGTGCAAAGGCTTGAGCCAGTAATCCCGAGCGTGAATAGGCCTGTGATGTCAAGGTTTACTAGTTTAAAGACAGCACACTGAATTTAATACTACTTTATGTCGTGATTGCTGCAGCATGATCAACCTGGTGAAACTCTCTGGGTTTGTACCCGTCAGACAAAACAAACAGCTCGCTGTGCTCGAGGTGTGGCACGAGGGTAGGTGTGTCTCATAAATAAGAAATAAAAAAAAAAGAGAGAGAATTGAGAGATCTGTTTAATCCGGGGCCCCGCCCCCTCGCGCCTCACTCGCTTGTTCCGCGGGTTGTGACGTCACGTGAACTGCCCGTGTCCGTTCCAGCTGAGAGAGAGAGGGAGAGGGAGGGAGGGAGGGAGAGAGAGAGAGAGAGAGAGAGAGAGAGAGAGCGAGAGAGAGAGAGAGAGGACGGTCGGACGTGGACGTCGCGCGGCCCAAACAGACCTAAGCCCGTGCGCCCGTGACTGGATCCACCGGATGCAAAAAAAAAGTACAGACAGAGAAAGAGGAAACGACCCCCTCCTCCCCCCGACGGACAGCAGAGCGCGACAGCAGAGGAGAGAAACACCAATACAACTTGTCATCTGACCAATACAGTCACTGCTCTCGTCGCTGTGTGTGTGTGTGTGTGTGTGCGTGTTTTTTTTTTACACACAGTTTTGTTTTGACGGAGGTCTGCTCTGCAACTATTTTGGGATCTTCTTTGTGATTGCCGGACGATTAACTCGGGATATTATTCTACAAGTTTTAATTGTAACATTTTCCTGTCCGCGGGGTTTCGTTGTCATTTTGACGTTTTCTTTTTTAGTATGTTGATTATGGACAGTATTCTTTCTCTGATAGTCTGAGTGTCCCGCCCACACTGGTCCTCTGAGAATAACAGCTTGATCCACTGAAGAATTTTAACAACATTCAACTGCAATGGAATATTTCGATGAAAATATTTCTGCAAGGAAATAAGGAACTCTGCACAACCTCAAGTGAAAGGTACCTACATTTAAGTTTTCAAAGTATGATTAATCTGCGTCATTAATTCAATGCTCATACTTGTAATTACATTACAATGGTTGCTTTATTCTGCATGGACTCTTCTCAAAACTATCTCTCTCTTTCTCCACCCCCGTACCTCCCTCCTGCACACACACACACACACACACACACACACACACACACACACACACACACACACACACACACACGCACACACACACACGCAGTCATCCAGCATACTTGTCCTATTGGTAGGCTCTCCGGTCAGTTGGCCACGCCCCTTCAAGTGCCCCCAGCAGGCCTATCTTTCTACGACCCCATCTGGCCCAGGATGTCCAGGCAGCTCTCGCAGCTTCCGAACCCCGACCTCCCAGCTGGCACCAGCCCACAGTTTGGAAGTTGTACCCAGCCTGCAGGCTCCCTCACAGGGACGCAACTCAACTCTATGGCAGGTCTTAAATCCCTCCTGCAGCACCCCATGAAGGGAGACCAACGTTTAAAAGCCCCATGTGATGCAAAAGGTGAGACCCTCTCTCATTTGATGACCTGATACTATGTGACAGTGTTGTTTGTGTTGAATGTACAGCACAAGCACATGTCCAATACGTTCAACGACGGAGCATGAATAAATCATACCCCTCTGTTCCACCCACTGATGCAGTTATTACAAGACAAATATGCAACATTATTATATAACAAACATTGCATTTGTCTTATTTCATGACACAAAAGTGTGATGCACCATCACACAGACATTCACGATGACTCTTCTATGACCCTGATGAGTATATTCACCTGGATTGTAATCCCCACTGCACCTTCAAATTAGGATCCAGATTACAATGAGCGCTAACACGTTTAGGTTTAGCTGTAATGATGTACAGTTTCCAAAACGTGCCTTCAAGTATAGTGAGATTTGTTCAGGAGCTTATGTATGTGTTATGACAACAAATTGGTTTTGGCTCTTGCTTAATGCTGCAATTCGGCTACCATCTGGTCCATCTGCGAGTGTGTACTCGTGTGTGGGACATAGGATAAAAGGGAGATTTTGCAGAAGTGCATCTCATGAATACACCTGCCAACCCGAGTATGTTGAGTTGGTGTTAGCATCCGCTGACTAAAATGTCTCCAGAAAACCTTTCTGTGATCCAACTCTCTTGTGTCCTGAAAGTTGTTCTTAATAATCTTCAATGTGTTCTGATGATTCTGCTCTCTTTTTATGGTAGAAAAAGAGAGGCTGGACGTTGATGAGGACTCCATGGGAGTGTGCCCCATGAGGAATGGCAGTGGAATAGGCAACAGTACTAACAGTAATGGCTGTGGAGGAGGAAGTGGAGGAGGAGGAAGTGGAGGAGGAGGAAGTGGAGGAGGAGGAGGAGGAGGAGGAGGAGGAGGAGGAGGAGGAGGAAGTGGAGGAAGTGGAGGAAGTGGAGGAAGTGGAGGAGGAGGAGGTGCTGGTGCTGGTGGTGCAGGTAGTGGTGGAAATGGAGGAGGAAGTTTCAACCAGTTCTTGGGGCCCCTCTTGTGGGATCGCACCCTGCCTGCAGATGGGGGCCTCTTCCAGCTTCAGTACATGGACTTGGAGGAGTTTCTGACCGAAAATGGAATGGGCAGCATGCATAATAACAACAGCTCCAGTTCAGCCCAGATCCCCTCACAGAGCTCCCAGTCAGCCGTGCCCAACCAGAGCTCCCAGTGCCTACCGCCCTCATCCCCACCTGGCTCTTCATCTTCATCGCCTTCTTCCTCTTCTTCCCCATCGCTCATTGGTTTGGAGGTGGCTCAGCCGCAGAGCCTTGGAGGTGGAAATGACTGTTTGCATGGTGAGTTCACTTACATGGACCGTTTTGTTCTTAGCTGAACCCGAGAGTAAAAAGTGACCGAGGACGGTTAGTTTTTTCAAGGTTTCTCCTTATCAGCCCAAAACCGCAATATCATGGAAGAGGGTTCTGCAAACTTTGCAGAGTTGAGAAGCTGAAAGAGACAAATTGTCCCCTGATATGAGACTAGTAGACCCCACAATTAATAATGGTTGATATGTGATGAAGGTTATATGGAGCGCTTATAATGTTCCCACAGGCTTGTGATTCAGCACTTTAACTCTGCGTTTACGACAAATGGTGACCAAGCGGTTTTTTTCTGACCTCTGGGGTCAAACTGAAGGCAGGAAATACAGTCACATGGCTCTACACGCAAAGTCAACTTTAAAGAGAAAACACAGAGAGTAGAAATGGCTCCTTCACAATGTGGGAAATGCTTGTGGTGTGGTGCAGTGCTAAAAGTTAGGCGAGGGAGCTGTGGAGAAAAGAGACAAAGAAAGGTGGAAGATTTAAAAGAAAGAAAGAAAGTCTTGAGCTATTTGATGAGTCAACCTCACAAGGAGGTTTGGTTTAGTTCGGCATGTGATCTGTGTACTGCAGTCTACAACACAATCAGCATTCAGTCCCAGCCCATTATAAATGTGCAGCAGGGTCAAAACAGTACTGAGAGGGAGAGTGAGAGAGAGAGAGAGAGAGAGAGAGAGAGAGAGAGAGTGTGTGTGGAGTCTTTGCTGTTGCGTGTCTTTAAATCTCTCCCCACTTCACACGCCACAGCCATGTGTGCGCGTCGGTACACGTGCCGAGGCTGTGAGTACTGGAGTGAGAGAACTAGAGGCAGGGCCAGCAGACACGGAGGAGGAGCCCACGGGAGGAGGGACATGCAGAGCAACAGGAAGAGTTTCCCTGTGCTGCTGGACTTCAAACGGGGACATTTGATTACAGATGAATGACATTAAGTGCACTGATATCCAGAGGAGAATTTTATGCTATATGGGATGTTGACGCAGGACATTTAAGTGACAAAGTACATGTTTATAGACTCTGATGTTTATAGACTCTGATGATGCATTTATATTGCACGATAAAGTCCCATGCATTCGGACGACAATCTCTTTTATATTAAAATCTTGAAACAATTTGGGATTCCAACTACAAAACAGAATAGAAAATTAGCACCACTGATTGAAAGTGGAGAAATGATGGTCTAAAAGTTCATATATTATTATGCGGCTGGAGATGACTTTGCTGACGTTGAGTGAATAATTCTCATCAGCTCTCCCGAAGCTTGAAACTTAAGAAGCTGTATTGTAATCGGCAGCGTCATAAAGGTGCCCAACAAACAGCTGCTTCATAAATATTTAACCGGGCAACACCTAACAACCTATGACTATGTAAGGTACCCGAGCAGGAGTAGAGCTACTGTTGGCCTTCACAACAGCCTCGGGCCGTCAGCCTCAGGAATGCTTTTGTACAAGCGCCGAAATGTGTGCAGTCACGTATTTGACTACTTCTTAAAAAGCAAAAGTCCCATGGTTCTCAAGGTTGAAACACGTGGACATTGAATGTGCCAAATCAACTTTGTAAAGGCTGCGTTCCAGAGCTTTTCAAAAAGCAGGGAGAGGCAACCGTGTGCCACAGGAGGGCTGAGGGTTTGGAGGTTTTTATTCCAACAAAACACTACACCAGGCGGTTGCACTGACTCGTTCCTGCTGTCGCGTTTATGCAGCATAAATCATTACGTTCTTCTGGTTCAGACAGAGGAAAACGTGCATCATTTCTGGCCTCAGTGGCACTTGGTTGTGGACAGTGTCCACACTTAAAGATGCAGTGTTTGTTTAGACCCGCTGACTATGTGTTCTGGGACATGCTTGACTTCATCTTGGTGCCTGTGAAAGCGCTCTTTAATTTGTTTTGCTGTCATTGTGGAACATGGGAACATCATGAAGGAACACCTGGTGCGAAAACATGCCCTCATAATACCTGGCCATTTTTACAGCCATTAGTCATGTGATAGCTGCTCGTATATTACAGATAGCATGTTTAACAGGCGGCAACACATATCATAGATAGAGGCGATGGCTTTATTTTCCCCCAGCATACAAACTGCCTGTAAATGTAGAGTTTTTTTTCTCGTAAAACCAGATTGTGTACTTTTTGTTTTTTGTTTCCACATAATAAGACATTAACGATCAGCTTTGTGGAATTAAAGGCACACAGGTTTTCATTAAGACTGTGGTCACTAAGGCTGCATTGCTGTGGAGTGAGATAACAATGCTGACTTAAGTTCTCTGTGTTTGTCAGATAATGTAACAGTAATGTAACAATTTAAAGGTTGTTTTTGTTAACAGTTGAACTCATCAGATCAATCTTTAGGTTAACACATGTCTCTGTGAGACATAGGAACAGTCAATGGAAGATCTGGGCTCTCATAGGGAAGGAAAGTCAGTTTGAATGAGGTGCATTGGGCCTTAAAGGGGGTGGGTTGAGGTATAGCCCTATACTGGCCCCACTTAAAGAAACTGGGTTTGAGGGGAGGGGAGAACGTTACATAACATTTCCACTTTTAGATTTCTCTTTTGCTATTAAGTTCTGGATGTTGGCTTTAGTTTACTAGCATTTGGAGTATTGATTAATAATAGCCAATATCATGCACCAGTTGAATTAATATAATTCACGTGGTTGTGGTTGTGGTTGTGGTTGTGCGTCAGTTTGTCAAAGCACTAGTTTCCACTGTAGATAGGATCACCAGGAACATCAAGACTACAGTAACTCTTTTGTTTTAGCAGTAGTACACACAATGACAGATTTGGGTTGTGGTTTCATTATATTATATTAGGACAGTTTGCTGGTGTGTAATAAATCATATGTATATCAGTGATTCTTTGATCTAACCTAGGGTGCAGTACTTGATATAAAAGATTTTAGGTAGAGATAAAATTATACAAAAGTATATAATGGAATAGCCAGCGCTTTTCCTTGACAGTATCTCTCACTACAACAACGTGTAGCTCCTTTATATCTATTTATCTGTATGCTAAAAATAAGATGTATTATATTATATAATAGTGTGTAGTTTCAGGGTAAATCCCCAGAATATTCTCCAAAGACAACCATGTCCCCGAAAACCTTACTGTCCGTGAAAGCTGTTTGAAAAACACCCTCAGTTCTTTGGAATAAGTTAAGGGGCGAAGGAATGTTGTTTGTTGTTTATAACAGGAAGAAAGTAGCTCTCTGCTTCCATCTGGTGGTCACCATGATGTAATGCCGCATGTGTTTTTACTGCTGTCTTAGGAACTGTTGAAGTTTGACAATAGCATTGATTTCAGGAGAGATGTATTTCAGCGAAAAGCAACTAAAACAAGTTTGTTCTTCTCTTTGATTGCAGGGAGTCAGACCAGTATGAACGACTCCTGTGAGTCTCCCTCCTCTTCCTCCTCGTCCTCCTGTCCACCTCTCCTGACGCCCACGGACAGCGGCCCAGATGGGATCGGCATGTACGACATGGATTCTTCGGACATGGATATGTCTGGCCAGCCGAACTACGACCCGAGGAGGCACTCCTTCAGTGAAGAGGAACTCAAGCCACAGCCGATGATCAAGAAGGCCCGCAAGATCCTGGTGCCCGAGGGCTTGAAGGTGAGTGCGGTCTGAAGTCTTCGCTGCAAATTCAGATCCGTGGTGGTCAATTTGCACCGTGAGAGAAAAGTGATTTTCAATCCACGATTAGGTCATTTGAAGGCACACATCATGAATTAATTTATTCTAGGTTTTTAAATCAAATTAATAGAAAT
This sequence comes from Ophiodon elongatus, assembly GCA_016806645.1. Lineage (NCBI taxonomy): Eukaryota > Metazoa > Chordata > Actinopteri > Perciformes > Hexagrammidae > Ophiodon > Ophiodon elongatus. The sequence continues at coordinate 3,040,596 of JACSYO010000415.1, forward strand.
AATAACTTTTATTTGTATAGGACCTTTCACAAGAACTGCAGCCCAAAGTGCTTTACACGTAAAAAACATGGAAAGAAATTAAAAATAAAACCACATTTATAAATAGAATAAAAAGAAGATTAAATATAATAAGAAATTGAATACATGCATAAGATAACATAAATAATAAAACCCACTGAACAATAATAATAAAATTAGTATCCATATTTGCAGGATGCACACATCAATAAATACTGCAGACGCACCAAAAGGTCTCCATTCTCTTCTACTTGGTTGTTTTCTTTCCATGTCAGGGTTAAAGAAATACTTATTTTGTCCTACCAACAATCCAAAACCCAAACATATTTAACTTATAATGATAAGAGCAAAGCAGCAAATCCTCCCATTTGTGAAGCTAGAACCATCTTTTTTTATCTCGATTGAAAACGATTAATTGTTATAGCTCTAATTCTAAACTATACATTATTGAATTCATAATATAAGAGCAGAAATTACTTACTTGAGAAACCTTTTTTTTAAAATAAAAAATAGGCACATACAGAGGTCTTGGCTAATATTCTGCACTTTTAAAAATATAAGCATTAAATTTGAAAGAAGCAGGTTAATAACAAAAGAGCAACAAAATAGAAATTACAAAATAGAAATAACATCAACAAAACCCAGTTCTGACAAACCTCTGAGGATGAAGCATGTGAAAGAACATGTCCCACACTCATTCATGGCCAAACACCCACATTACCAAAAACAGGATAAAGGAGCGAGGCTGCACAAGAATACTACACGCTTCTTAAGAAACAAGTCTGACCATTCATTGATTATTCTATTGAAGTACCACAACCTAGTAATACCTTGATTCTCTGATCAAATAAGGTACATTTAATTATATGATCAAATTGGCAGATTAATAATCAAAGTGCTCTATTTTTTCCGCCCTCTGTTAGGATGAGAAGTACTGGACCAGGAGGTATAAAAACAATGAAGCAGCAAAGCGTTCCCGAGATGCTCGCCGTTTCAAGGAGAACCAAATATCTGTGCGTGCCGCCTACCTGGAGAGAGAGAACGCCACCCTCCGACAGGAAGTGGCCGAGATCCGGAAGGAACTGGGCCGCTGTCGCAACATCCTTAGTAAATACGAGAACCGTCTCGCTGACCAGTGATGAAGCAAAATCAGAAAGAGGAGGAATATAAGCTGGATTAAATTTAAGACTCTGAATTCTTGAGGTGGCACGATGGACAGAATGGGGTCAGGAAAAATGGTGATGATGATGATGATGATTATGATGATGAATGTAAAAGACATGGGGAAGATTTGCGTATTGAAGCTCAGGTGTCTTGTTTTGTTGAGGTGTCAACTCTTAAAAGTGAAAGATGGAGAGAATAATTTAACAGATGAAAAGATGTGACTTTTAAGAGTTTTGTTATTGGAGAATTGTATATTTTTATAATACTTAAGAAAAATTAGAGGGAGAGCAAATTTGGAGAATAATTTTGTATATTTTCTACATAGAGACGGGAGAAAGCTATGGTAAATATCTTTTTATTATAGATGAGTAAGGAGATGTTTAACAGGTGGTCAGCCATCGATGGGTATTTTTCGACTTGATTATTATAGTCAGGATGCAGCAGCAGGGGCGAGGACGCATGTAACAATTGTAATATAGAGAGCAAAAATTATCTTATAATCGTATAGTTCAACATTTTTGTGGATTTTATTCAAGCACTTAATTTTCTTCCTGTTATGTTTCGGTCACTGGGAATGGGCATGCTAGAGAGAGCGAGACAAAAGGAGAGACAAGAGGAGACACCACATAAACAGTCTTGTGCGTTCTGTTTTAATTGAACAACTTCATCCTTTTTTCTTTTCTTTTTTTTTTTTTTATTAACTTGAGTTTCTCAACAATATTATTTCTTTGTACTTTGAGCTTAATGTTATGCGATTGGTACATCTTTCACGAGTCCATACTTTTATCTTTGACTCTATCTATTTTTCTCTATCCCAGTTGAGTGCTTTAAATCTACTCTGGTGTCTCGTCGTATCTCACCTAAGCTGGTGAAAGCCTGTTGTGATGCCCCGGGTAACTCTGCTCCCTCTTGATCCTCTCTTTTGAATTGTTGGGACGTTTCTCTTCCTCTGTTTCTATATCCAACTGCTCTATTTCTGTCCGCTCTCACTTACAGCCAATCCCCTCACAGTTATGTGCGAACTCTTCCCATAACATTTTGTCCCCATGTCTCTCTTGTACCTCGGTGGTACACAGAGTAGTTAAATCTCAGTGTTGTATTGTATTCTAAAATAGTAATCAATCTTCCCGGTAAAACGCACATCGTTACTTTACTGTACTTTATGAACACACTTTGATTAGCATTGTTATGGGGGGGGGGGGGGGGGGGGGGGAGAAATGTTGTTGTATATTGGATAGGCCTATACTATTTTGTGTATTTGATGTATTCCAGGAGATGGGTTCAATACCCCCATTGAGTGGAATGGTGTTAATTTCTCAGATTTCTGGGAGAAATAAAAGCCAAAATTTCCTATATTGATCCACAAAGCTTGTTGCTATTTAGTGCTTTTTTCAATACTGCTCCTTCCTTACTGTTTACTCCTTTTATTACTCTTTACTTTTTACTGTATCTAAAAAAAATCTCTGTGTATCCACAACACCTACACATGGAGCATGGTACACTATGTTATGTTCCTGGGGAAGGATGGCTAGTGATAGAGTGTGATTTTAATCCCCTTAATGACCATGATGAATAGTTACCATTATTGTTATGATTATGATGATTATCCCTCTTGTTGTTGCTGTTCTATATTATTGAATGATTTTCTTTCTTTGGATGAACGTGATCTGTTGCACCTTGAAACACCTCTGATCTTCATTGTTCCTCAGAAAGACTATTCAAAAGAAAAAAACAAAACCCTCACTCTGCTATTTGCATCCTGTCTCAGACCTCCAGACATTACTCACTTCTACTACGGACACTACTGCCACCGTGGTTTCTTTGACCGTGGATTCCAAAAGCGTGGCTCAATAACTTGAACATGATATTCATGCAGACTTACTTTACCTTTTGTGATGACCTCTTCTGTTCCCCAGCGGTGTACGGACTATGCACACTATCAATATGCTCCTTGTTGGTTTATTTCAGCCTTTATCACCTCAATCAGTGATTGTTTGCTCTCCCAACAGGATGTAGTCTCTAATATCCTCACAGATGTGGTTGGTAAATCTTTTAGTGACTCTTAATTGAACTACAACTGCCCTGCTGCATCAGTGGTGTCCATGGTGTCCAGCCCACTCGGTGCTGGTTATTTGGATGTAGTCAAGATTTTTCCAAAAACACCAATAAAAGATTGTTCTCATTCACTACTGCTTTGCTTGGCTCCGCTGTTTCATCACAATTTTATTGTTTTTTGAGGTTCTGAAAGCTTCTCTTAAGTCTCGTGTGCCTGCATTTTGAATTAAATCCAAGTGTTTACCGAGAGAATAGGAAGCAGAGGTCACATTTCAGGAGGACTACTCCTTCATTTATCAACTTAAGATTGATAAGCTGACTATAATATGTGGTGAAATGTCCCCAGACTTGTTTTGATATACTCCCTGTTTGTTCACATTGTGTACATTCCTTTGATAGACAAAGCAGTCCAAATGTGCATTCTTGCCCAACAAATGCAACATTACTTCCCTTGAAGATAACATTTCTACTTGCAAATGACAATGTAGTACAAAATGTAAACCACTTTGGTGATTTATTTTTACCTCTTTACTTAATATTTCTGTAAAATTCTATTTTTTCTTTTACTAAAACGAACCCTAAAACGACAAAGATCTTCGGGAGATATTAATGAGAATAAATATGAAATAAAATTAAAATACCCCCATACTCTTAAAATAAATGCACTCAATGTTCATCACAAATCAGATTAATTCTCTAATGGAGTTAGAATACTTAATTCTGAAGAGGGTATTAATTCAAAATAAGTGTGTATACTGGAATACACATGAATTAAAGAATTGAAGATATAAGTCACAACCGGCTGCGATGTTGGATGCGTAGGAGAGCAAATGCTGCATTGATGATATCAGATAGAAGTCCATCAACTTCCTTGGTTGTTAGGATTCCTTGTTTATTGTGGTGTGTGTGTGTGTGTGTGTGTACATATCAGGCCTTTCATCTGATAATTCAACTGAAATGGGTGAAAGGTCCTTCAGCCTGGAATTTTTCCCCAATTCTCTCCTCCTCAACACAAACCAGATGTGTGCTCCTGGCAGTACCCCCCCCCCGACCCCCTTTCCTCCCCCCTGCCCCCTTCCCCCTTTGTTCCCCCTTCCTTAAAATGCTGTGTCTGCGCGTCCCTCCCTCATATCGTCTGAGGCCGGGCTTCAAGGATGGACTGTGCCCTGCTGCTGCTGTCCCTATGGGCTCTGACTGGAACGGTGTCCCCGCAGGATCCAGGTAAGCCCTCTGACTCCGGCCGTCACTCACACCTGGGAGAGCACCGAGCCCTGCATACACTATGACCACAGCTCACTAAATACTCTGGACTTTCCTCTTTTTGGCTTTGTTGCTCTGCAGATTGTATTTGAATGTAAAGATGATCATGTCAGGGCTTGGGCAATAATCAGTTAAACAGTTGCACTTTAAAATGCAATTGGACTAAATAAGGCATTTTAGATGGTTGATGATTATAGTGCACTGATTGAAAAGAAGTTAGTTGAATTGATAATGTTTGTGATGAATTAGAAAAATGTAATAGTTTGGATTTCCAATACTTTACAATGCATGGGTAAGTCCTGTAAGTCCTTTAAGTAAGTTTTCTGTGGTTTTTGTTTTAGTTGTTTATTAATTATGGGATCCCTGATCTGTGTTGGATCATTGGCCTTTCACACACCCACAAAGGTGAATCTCAGACCTCCAGAACTCCGGTTTCATGATGTGCAGTAACTTTTTATGTTTCTAATATAATATCTGCTACATGTTTGTACTGTACACCATGTCTCCATGCTGTTCTGGGATTATCATGTGTGCATTAGCACAGCACATGTGTGTTTGTGCTCACATGGCTTTGGGCAGAGTGAATACAGTAGCACACATGTTTTCATTCTAAGAAATGAATAATGGGGAACCCGGTCTGACTCACCCCTTTCCCTCTTCTCTCCCCCTCAAATGTTCTGGACATCGAGGGTGTGTCACTGTTGGCAACGTTGCAATGCAATATAAATGGGGAATTAGTTTTTATTGTATATGATGGAATACATATGGAGAAGGGGTTACAGATTACTCCTATACACTGATCCTGTTCAAATATGAGTTACATTTTTGAGAAAGGTACTCATCTGAGAAAACACAAAAAACTATTCGCAGAAGTAAGACAACACTTTTCTGTAAAACACAAGATAGCTGAATAGCAAAGAGCAAAAAAGCCTGCCAACTAAATACTTACTCATCTGGCAACCTGGGTGGCAAATATTTGCTCGGCCACCCACAGTGAATTCACTTTCCTTCAAACAGAAAACAAAGCAGAGTTGGCAAACAAAATCTCATTAGAGCCCTTAGCGTTTGCATTTTTTACGAGGGGGCCATGAATGGAGTAGAAGCAAACAAAGGGACAATTACTGTGATGTTGTGTGTGGTATCACAACAGGGTTGTGTCCGGATAGACTTCTGGGAGAGGAGAGCAGGAGGACGTGTCCTCGGCCCTGCAAAGCTGACCGAGACTGTGGCAACAAGCGCCAGTGCCTGTGTGACGGCCAGTGTGGTCTCAGCTGTGTGGCTCCAGGTAACTATTTGTATGCATGTGTGTCTTCAGTTGTCACTGTGACCACTATTGTGGGCTCAGTCATGAAAAGTGTGTGTGTGTGTGCATGTGTGTGTGTGTGTGTGTGTGTGTGTAAACGCAGCTGTGCCAACATACATCTGTGTGTGTTTTCCTGGAAAATAAAAGCCTTGGTCGTGCACAGAATCTGGGCTCAAAGTGTCAGTGCTGAACCCGAGCTTTGTGTTGTGCTTGTGTGTTGTAAAACTGGGCATTCTGAAAGCATTCAGTCCAGTTATACAGCGTCATTAGTGCCATTTTAACAATCCAGCACATTCTGAGATTGGCTCTCCTTCCTCTGGATTGTCTCTTTTCTCCTCAGGTCGAACTTGTCCCTGGCCTCTGACCCCCAGTGAAAACTCAGAGGCTCGTCTCCTCTCTCCCACTCACTCCTTTTCCGCCCTGCTTGAAGTGCGCTGCAAGCCAGGATTTGCGTTGCCCAATGGCTTGGATGCCACTATTCGCCGTTGTCAAGGTGACCGACAATGGAGTGGGGATGAGCCCATCTGCACAGGTGGGTTTGAGTTCAACAGAAACATTTTCTTTCTCGCTTCATGTCAGGTTCTTTTATAACAACGAATTCATGAAAATGTTCATGTGGTATTTGTTACTTTCTCAAATGTAATATTGTCTCTCTGTTCTTTCACCAAAGCAGCAGTTATACTGCATGTGTACAGTTCATGTGTTTAGGGTCCATGATGGGGGCGAGGATTAAACGTTAAAGCTTTTATTATGATTTTGTGTTTATGCAAGGCAGTCAGAGAGAGAGAGAGAGAGAGAGAGAGAGAGAGAGAGAGAGAGAGAGAGGGGAATGAAACCCGTCTGTGGTTTTGTCGGCCGAGACATTGCACAACTGGGACCTATTCTCCTCATCACCATAGCAACCAGAGCTTTAGTTGGCTGTAGGAAGACTTTAATAGATGAACTGTTGATAAGTTTAAAGAGGAGAGGAAAGCTGAACAAACCTGTGTGTGTATGAAGATCATATGGATGCACATGCATGTATGTGTGTGGTGTTTGTATGTACATACCACAGCACAGTAATCTATATTTTCTGTTTCTATATAAATGTGTATGAAACTACATTTGTTCATTCTGTGGACCATGTTATATCATCTAGTCTACAGTTTGACAAAATTAGACTGTGAGGTGTATTCACTTGTAGACTAAATAAACTACACTAAATATACTTTACTATACGCAATGAGGCAATACAAAAACCCAAATTATTTATATCAAGATGAATCACAACTTCTTGAACACAGTTTCAATAGAAATCTAGGATTATAAATTAATTATAAGCTTCACTCCTGTCTTGTCTAACCTTGTGTTTGCTAGAGATCTTGTGCAACCTTTTAGTTGACCTAAAACTGACATGTGACCAGCTTTGATTTAAAGATGCACTTATGTCGGTCAAAGGGGCCGGAACAGAGAGGTCAACACATTTAAACAAAAGCATAGCTGACGAAGGACACAAAGGACCTCCAGTGTTTAAAAGTTAATTTACAACCAAAGTACCTCCGAGCCCTGAGATAATCATGTGGTTAAATCTTTTTCAACTTTCTGTTGGTCTAAATATAGAAAAAGAAAAAGATACATCCGAATAAGTGGCCCACAAAAGGCAAAATGTGTTGTAAAGCTCAGCAGCCTTATCACTACTACCGCTGCGCCGTAAGGCTGCACAGCAGTACATGAAGTAGAGCCATCAATACTTCCCAGTATCTCGACTCAGCTCATCAACACACAGGTCTTGCTTATTGCGTCTGTCAACCTGGCATCTCTAAAAACAATACAATTCAAGCTCCTAAGGTCTGAGTCCTGCATTAATCAAACACCATGGAGCTACAGTAAATATGCTTTCTTAGGAATCCTCAACCCAGCTGGGTCTCACCCTCTTTTCAAAGATGTTAAATAAGGATACGAGTCTCAGCTCTCGCTCTTTCTCGTAGAGTATATCCTCCTGCTGAGAGACAGGCAGAAGGTAGGTGGGTTTTGAACGTGTGAGAGCGTTTGTATTGTGTGTGTTAGAGTGTGAGTCGAGCTCCTTCATGCCTGTTGAGAGGCAGTGGGCGGCCGATCACTGTCAAAGTGGCACAGAGCGAGTGTGAATGTGCGTCTGCTGTGAGTGTGTGTGTGTTTATGGGAGAGAGGTAGAGAGGTAGAATTTTTTTCTGTATACATTAGATGTGTATGTGTAGGGGGGCGGATTGCACATGTGTAAGAGTTGTGTGTGTGTGTGTGTGTGTGTGTGTGTGTGTGTGTGTGTGTGTGTGTGTGTGTGTGTGTGTGTGGGCGACAGATCACAGTCAAGAGAGTCAGAGAGCTCTCTTGCTCATGCTGCTCCAGGCCTTTCTGTTCCCTGCTCTCCTCTCCTCTGCTCTCTTCTCTCGTCCTCTTTTCCTCTCATCTTTCTCCTCTCATCCTCTTCCATCTGAGGCCTCTGATAAGGTCTCTCTCTACAATGGGAGCCAAGGACAAGCATGCAGCCCGAGGCTATTTAGTTTGTGATGCGTGCTGCATCTGTGTGTGTGTGTGTATGTGTGTGTGTGTTTGTGGGAGAAAAAAACAAGTAAAAACACAAACCTTTTACAGCTTTGGTCTCAATCAGATTGTTGTGTATTTAACATTGTGGTTCTTTCAAAATCCCTGTTTTGTGATTTTTTTTAAAGATGAATTTGATATACCTGCTTCATCGCAGTTTGGTGCAGCAGCTTGTGTAGGTGGCAGCAGGAGAGGAGGCAGGAGAAGGGCGATATGTGAAAACAGAACTCAGCTTCAGGCTCTCATCCGCAGCCAAACAAGACTCGTAACTCTCCCTCTCCCATAGGTCCCTTTACATTCTTATATTAACGTTTCTCGGTTTCAGATACCTAAGACAGCCCTCAGGCAAGAGCTGCCTCTTCCTTTCAAAGCCGCGTTCAGCTCCGAAACCCCGCGCTTGATGGAGCTCGGGTCGCTCCAGCCTCTCTCCAAGCACCACTCTTGATATTTATATTTCCACAAGCGTGAGGCACTCAAACTTCCAGGAATGAGCAGTGCCAGGTGTTATACAATCACAGATATATAGCTGTGAGTTTCACCTGCTCATCGAACTTTGATTTATTACCTAAGAAGGGTTATTTCAACTTAAATAGAACAAGACATGGAGAGTAATGCCTCTGTGTTTTACAAAATAAATAGAAACCCTGGATTATACGGGTCAGATGAGGCCTTCTTTCCTCAGTTACATGCCGATTATAATGTGTTTTCTGTGTTTGTGTTGCTAATCGTGAACATTTATTGGATTGTGTTTACATCTTTGAATCACAAATGCACATTAAATGCACACTGAATGTTCTCTCTGAGGAGCTTTACACACATCACTGTCGCTACAGGGCAGTGGCAGGAATTATTCAGATCCTCTACTTAGTAAAAGTAGTAATACGACAATGTGAAAGTACTCCTCTACAAGTAAGATATAAGTGGCAACAGCTATTATTCCTCTGGTGGGTGCCCAAGGGGAGACTGGTGTATAAACAGATAATGAATGATAATATAGTAAGACACAGTTGTAAGGATATATAACATGCAGCATTATGAAACACTTAAAATGTCCTTATATCTGCTTATCAAATGCTAAATAGAGGGATTTAAAGTAAAGTGTTACTTTGATTTATTATTGTAATAATTATGACGAGTGCATTTGGCAGCATTTTAGTGCAGCAGGTAGTATTTTTCAAAAATTCATAGGTTTTGTGATTACAATTTTAATCTGCAAAGTAACTAGTAATCGCGTGGAGTAAAAAATACCATATTTGAAACTAAACTGTCGGAGAATTGAAGAAAATGTAAATTTTATTAATTTGGATATACTCAAGCAAAGTACCTCAAAATTGTACTTTAGTACAGCACTTGAGTTAATGCAGGCACATTCCTCCACTGCTATGGGGAGATGAAACCTCTCTGATGAAGATATTACATAAAAGTAACTGAAGGCTAGTCTGACTGTTTTTCTGCTGGCTTGGGTATATTATTTTCTTTACTGCAGGACCAGTACTTGTGCTGAAGTATTTTTAACAGTATTTCCACTGAAGCAAAGGACCTGCCAATACAGTTTCAACCTTTTGTTCTTCTTGGACCAACAGAGACTCGGTCACCTGAAGAACCTGCTGCTGCCCAAACCTGCCCTCTGCCCGAGGAGATCATCAACACCTTCAGCATCCAGGGCGACGCTGCAGCAGGAACTTCTATCCGCTACACCTGCCTGTCTGGGTGAGAGATGGGGGATGATGGGAGGTTAAGCGAGTGCGTGGGCAGAGGCTATGAAAACCTAAAATGATTCGAAGGTACAAATGGAGGAAGTGAGAAGACGGGGATGGAGTGTGAAGATGAGGCATGAAGCGGAGGGATGGCTTGATTACAGGAGAGCTGTGATGAAGTCCTCAGATCCTTTTCTTAAGTAAAAGTACCAATACAACATTCAAAATGAATTTCATTTTAAATCCTACTGAAGTAAAAGTACATTATGAGCTAAATGTACCTAAAGTAATAACAAATAAATATCATTCCGCAGAAAAATGACAGATATATAATTCTATCTGAGGTATTTATCTGTATGCAGAATTGTACTGCTGTAGCCGTTTGGGGTGGAGCTTTCAACTATAAACAGTTCAGCACTTCAGTCCAGTGAATCCTGACCTATTGTCTGGCCTCATTCAAAGGCTCACAATATAAATCTGAAGAGTTGTGAGATGATTAATATTGTAGGAAAAAAGAAAAAACTAATTACACGAATCTCTAATTCATTTTTTCTTTTTTTACTTTTCAGCAATCTTTTCTTCTATGGTGAACTATTGAATCATGTTACTTCTTTGGGCCTATCAAGGAGCCCAAACAAGAGACTACTTTATTGTAAGAGGTCACAAGCCAATTCAGTTCAGAACCTCTGGTTTAATCTTTAACACTATGTTGTATTCTATAAGTGTATCATGTGTTTTTTTTTATGTAAAGTCCTAATCTGAAAAGTAACTAATACCTATAGCTGTCAGATAAATGTAGCAAATTAAAAGTAAAGGAGTACAGGTATAAAGTAGCATAAAATGGAAATACTCAACTAAAGCATCTCAAAACTGTATTTAAGTACAGTACTTGAGTAAATGTACTTAGCTACTTCCCACAGCTGTGGGAGAGGTGTTGGGGAATGTTTAGTAATTAGCGATGAATGGCAGGGAATTCATTTTGATCTCCCAGCTGACGATCTCTCCATTGAGCTAACTAGGTCATTACAGTCTATCTTGTATTGACTTCCTTTTACACACTGACTCATCCACAGGATAAGATGAGCCCGAGTGGATGTGTCAGCCAGAACTGTGCACACAAAATTCAGACACTCTGAAAGAGAGAGACAGAGTGTAAAAAAGAAACCATCTGCCATCTGTCTCCATCACTCTCTCGCTTCTCTCCTGCAGGGCCGATATAGTGGGGAGCAGTGAAAATTTCTGCCAGGATAATCAGACCTGGCAGTATCCTCACCCCATCTGTAAAAGTAAGCGCACTGTATCTTGCACTAGCCGTGTGTGTGTGTGTGTGTGTGTGTGTGTGTGTGTGCGTGTGCGTGTGCATGTGTGTGTGTGTGTGTGTGTGCATCTTTCATGGTTAGCAGGAGAGAGCGGTGGTTTATGTGTGAGTGAATGGACTGAGAGACGGTTGACTTTGTAGGGATGTTCATTTATTTGTTGTGTGCATTACGTTCACGTGTTGGTGCAGATATGAAAAAAAAGAAAGAAAAAGAGTGAATTAAAGAAAGAGAGACAGAAACACACAAACCCCATCAACCTTTCAATACCCACTGCTCTATTTCATAGTTCTTTTCTGCCATCTTGTGGCCAAACCTGGCATTGCATGGCCTTCTGTTGAAAGGAAGTAAAGATAAGAGCAGAAAAAAAGAACATTGTTGCAGTTTCAAGATTCCGGTTTAAAGGTGCAACATAAATGATTCAGACCATTAATATAGCTGCAAACAACTGTTTACTATGTAAAGATATAGTGGAGTAATCTCGACCTGAGCAGAGAATGACGTTGCTCTCCCTCTGACTGTTGTTTTACGAGCTTCTCCTTGGTTTGTTGACAAAGCGGGGTTTGTCGCACGTGCTTTTAGCTGTTAACGTGGTCCTGAATGACGGTGTCGTCGCAGAAGTGTAGCACCGAACCTCCGGTTCCCCCTCTGGTTCCCCCTCCGGTTCCCCCTCCGGTAACACTGTTGGCTCTGCCAGCACTTTTTCCCGTAGTTTTCACTGTTAGCGCCGTTAGCTCCCAGTCTCGTATAAATCACCATTAACTTTAAAACCTGTAAATCGGGGGCTGTCTAATAAATGTTTTAAAGATTTGTGCATCACCTGAATAAGCAGACTGATATTCTGCTCCTCTCTTAGAAGTGTACTGCCAGCCTCCTCGAGAGGTGGAGCAGGGCTACGTGGTGGCTGTCCAGAAGACTGAATATGAAGTTGGCTTTGACATCCACTACCTCTGTAAGAAGAGCTTCCTGCTGAATGGACCCCAGAAGGTCACGTGCCTGTCGAATGGGAGCTGGAGTGCATCACCGCCATACTGCAGAGGTGAGGGATGTTGTAATGCCCCCCCCCCCCCAAAATGTATACTTTTGACAAGTTTAAATAGGTTTAAATAAGGATGTATTCAAGCCAATAGAAAACTTCTTGCACATGTCATTGCACCTTCAAAAACAATGCTACTAAAACGTGCACAATACACACATGCATTGTCCTTGATTCTAACAAGCGTCCACATACAAGCAAGAATCAACACGGCCTTTTTGTATTTGAATGTTTATCATACTTTCATACCTTGTTGATCTTTCTCACAGCTCGCTGTCTCATCCCTGCTGAGCGAAGCCGCGTGGTGGTTGGCGGAGTGAAGCGCTGGCCGTTTGACGTGACAGATGCCGTGGTTCCTCACGGGGAAAATGTGACGTTCTACTGCAGACACCCGAGTAAGCAGTGCAGCTTCACTGCAACCCAGGCCTGCTTTGATGGAGAGCTGCAGCCACCGGCCTGCTACCTCGGTAAACCCTGGACCTCCCACACAGGCCTTCTTGTGTCTGGATCTGTTTCAGCATGTCAGTCAGAATAACATGAGGGGGATTGATTCACATTATTGACTGTTTTTTTTTTTTGCAATTTCCCTTGCTTTTCCTCCTCTTTGTTCTTCAGAGCCCACGTGGTTGCAGTTTAAACTCTTCCCTCACCGGCTGGTCTCAGAGATTGAAGCGTGCGAGCCGGATGACGTGGACCCGTCCAACACTCGTGACACTGTCACAATATGAACGCCTCCTGACACTCAGCATCACCCAGACGCCGCAGCTTGGCTTAAACTATCTGTGCTATGATTGTGGTCCCTTAGACGCTGACATATTTGTGGCTTCACGGGTTGGAACAGTGCTTGTGGCCTTTGTCTCGCTCTCCTGCATACTATCAAACAAATTATAATCTGCAAACCCCTCAAGTATTACCTTGATCCTCCTCCAGCTTGAGCCGATGCATCCATGTGAGGATGTATGTATAATGCATGGATACATGTTACATCACTTATGCTTGCTCACGTAGCTTAACTCATAACGGCTGACTCTGTGATATTTCACTGTGTGATCTTTCTTTCCCTCTGTTGACGCATCAAGTCTTGAGGCTTGTAAGTTTTTATTGATGTGAAATAAAGTAATGTCACATTGGTTTGCTCCCTGGCTTTCTTCAGTCTACATGAAACACAGAGTCCTCCGGTGTGAGTTCAAGTCCCCCCTTTCCTCTCCACATCTCCCTCACGCTGCCTCGGAGGCGCGCAGGGAGCCTCGCGTCGCAGGCTGCAGGTTCAACCGTACTCATAGGCTGAACATGGCTACTGGTCGGACCCGGTAGGCTGCGACACCATAGCAACTCCCCTTGACCCCTCCCTCCCTCGGCATTCGCAGCATCACCCTTTACACTGCACAGTCATATTTGGTCCTCCGGAAATATCCACAGCACGGGTAAGCCAGTCCCTATGCAGCGAGAGTATGGGTGGAGTAGAGTTTACAATACAGTTTTTAACGTGTCGAAAGAGCGTCCGGCGCGTCCTACGCGGCTCTGACAGCAGAGCTGCAATAAATGACAGCGCGCCGGGAAAGTTTGTCCTGAGGCTGCCGGGCTGCGCTCTCGGTGTCTCGGACCCTCGACTCTAAAATGGCTGGCTGTAGGTCCGAGGGAGCTCCGGTGCGAAGGGAAGGATCCGTTGCACACCGCGGCTGGCTGTAAATATACACGTTTCTCTACTCCGACCGACGCGTTAGCGACGGCGCTGTCCCAGGTCCGAGAGCAGTCAGGGCGCACACGCACCACAATAATATTGGCGTTTCGGACCTAGGACTGTGCGTAATGGCGTCCTCCACACTGACGGTGCTCCTCGGTTTACCCACAGACACATTTTTAGAACAGGCTTGTGTTTGCAATATGAATATATTGTTTCAAGGCGAAAGGAAACGTGTTAGTATATTTGTATTGCATGAGAGAGAGAGAGAGAGAGGGAGGGAGGGAGAGGAAATGTTATTTCGCTCACATCAGTCGGACCCTTCTGTGTTCCGGTGCGTTTCCCTGAATGATCGGCGACCCCTCGGTAGGAAATTCGCTGAGCTATAATTTCGGATCATACAAGATAACCAACACAAAAACAGGCGGCGTGACGTTGAGGAGGGGGGTAAAAGGGTCGCTCATCATGTCGGACCGGGGAGTTGGGGGCTCAGTGTGCCTCATGTAGCCTATAGGCTGTTAGTAATATCAGATCTGAAGATCAGGGATTATTAGCTTTTGCACTCAACTTGACCCCAATAATCACCACTGAGACTTTGAGTTTTTTCAGCCATCCCGGGATATTTATTTAATTCCTTTTCATTTGATACCATGACATTTGCTCATTTATATTCACATTTTGCTACTCTGAGTTTCTAATTTATTGTTTTTACTCCAATTTTATAGAAATATAAATGGGTATGCCCCAAAATGGATTCTCAGTTGGCTTCAGTCCTGACCAGGGGCAGCCTGGATGTCCAAAATGGCAGCCACTGTGCAGAGGGATCAGGGCCAGTGACAGAGGTTTCTTTGGACCCAAAGGAAGAAACCTCACTCTGTACTGTACCAGGTAGCCCCCAGCCGTGCCCTGATAACGAAGCACTGACCATCAGGCAGTCTGCACCATCAATCAATGGGAATAAGCCAGAGGTGGGCGGGACTTCCAAGCCAGCCTCTCAGGAAACAAGAAAGATTGGTGTGCTCAGACAGCCAATCACAGTAAAGACTGGAGTTCCTGTGTTACGCAGCCAACCAATCCGACTCAAAATTGTTGTTCCCCCACGGTGCAAGAGGCCAATCACAAACTCTGCCATCAGCCTGACCAAAGACTTTGCTCACTCACATTTTAGAAGACCTGTTTCGGTCTCAGCTGGAGCAGAAACAAACTGTAAAATCCTAATATCTGCTGTTAAAAATGAAGGAGAAATCAAGGAAGTTACTTATCATAAGACTGAGGAAGCTAAGCCAGAATCATTTCACGAGGAAACAATTTGCAAAGAGAAACATGTTTCGGGTGTTAAAATCATTCACACTGATGGGTCAGAAACTCCTTTAATTTCAAGCACTAACACTGTTAAAATATTGAGCCTGAAAGGGGTTAAAGAGGAAACTACAGAGAGAGACCTTGAGGGAAATATTCCTCTCATTTTGAAAGACATGGATTTGAAGTCTTGTTTGACGTTTGATGAAATGGGAATGGAGGAACAGTCAGAACCACTGGACCTGAGTTTGCCCAAGAAAAGAGAGAGTCGAGAGAGGAGGTGTGAACGCTTCCTGGAGGACTCTGGCTGCGAGAGCTCGCTGATTATGGAGGTAGATGAATACGAGGGAGAGGGAGACAGAGATATAGTAGAAGAGGACGATGATAGTGAAGGAGAGGTCTCTGTGCTGCGTATGGACGCCACAGATACCCTTGAAGACTCCCTCCTGTCTCCCTCCTTCTTCTCTACCTCTGTCTTCACCTCCCTCACCTCTATAGACTGTGACACGAACAACCTTCTTCTCATTGACGACAAGGGAATACCGTACACGCTCAATCCAGACGGACTCAAAGTGCCGCAGGTCGATGCTTCCACCTCAGAGGACCAGGTAGAAGGAACGGGGTCACCACAATTGTCCACGTTGGCAGATCCCAGCCTCAGCCAAAGTTTAGACAATGCACTAAATGCACCTTGTGATCATCTTTACAACTCACCAGCCCCTGCTGTGGATTCTCCATCAGTAAGTGCTGATCGAACAAAACCTCCAGAGGTCTTCACGAGTTTGATTACAAACTCAGAAAGCTCTGACGCCGCAGAGCCAACTGTTGAAAGTGTTCAGGAGGCTAATGCTGTTATATCAATCCCCACGCAGCCCATTCAGATCCTCACTAACGCTTCTACTAACACTCCGATTCTCCTGCTGTCATCCTCCTCTTCCTCACCTCAGCTCTCCTCGGCCCAGGTCGGTCTCTCGCTCCCCCTTTCAGTGACTCAGACCTCCCCTGGGGCTTCCAACCCAATGTTCCTCCTCCTTTCGTCCGTACCCTCTTTCTCTGGTGACTCTGCCTCTACCTCCACCCCTATCGCCGTCCTTGACCCTTCGACCGGTCAGTTGTCCCAGATCGCGGCAGCCTCAACCCCCGTCTCCCTCCCGTTGCCCCCCAGTCAGGTCAGCACGCTGGGATCCCCGTTGTCCACGCTGTCCCACCCCGTCATCAGACTGAGCCCCAACAACCCCCCTGACATCCTGTCAGGAGTGACCAATATAAGCTCCGGCTCTGTCCTCACCTCTCTAACCGTCTGTTCGTCCTCTCCCGCGCTTCAAAGCGACCGCCGCAGCACAAGCCTTCATTCTCAAGTCAGCCCTTCTGATTCAAACCCTGGAAGCGAAGCCATATCCGCTGAAGAAGTCTCAAGTGAAAACAACAAGCCATCAACTTTTACAGCGTCCTCTCCACACCCACAGTCTGCTAGTTTGACCTTTGACCCCTTAGCGCAGCCCTGCGCGGAGGCCGAATCACCAGCCTCTGAGCCCAGATTTGAACCGTCTGACCTGCACTCGGAACATTTACCTCTGGACGACCATCTTTACTTCTCCAACGCGGCTGCTCCTCCCTCCCCTCCCATCGGACCCATTCTCTCCTCTGATAATCTCGACCCGCTGGATCCTCTTTCTCCAGAGGGGTCACCCAATGCCATGGCTTCCCGCAGGGTGCTGTACTGCCAGCTGTGCCCGCGGGTCTTCTTTTACCTCTCCGACCTTGAGCGCCACGCCATCACGCATTCGCAGAAGAAGCCTCACGTTTGCCAGCAGTGCGGCAAAGCCTTCAAACGCTCCAGCCATCTGCAGGTCAGTTGCAAGCTAATTATAACTATAATTTCATCAACAGTACAAGTAATAACGTCAGTCACTCGAACAGATGTCACCAATTATTAGTGCGGTTGACTGTTAAACCTGAAATAACTGATTTCTAGGTTACTCGGGTTCAACAGAAACAAGATGTGAACCTTTTATGTTAATGTGATCGCAAACAGTTGCTTATTTAAACATACAGCAGACGTGGGCGAATTAATGCTTATGTTAGCATTAATTTGATGTTCGTGGCTTATGAATAGGTATAATATTCACTCTCGTTTAGCTCTGGCTTTCACCAACTCCCGGGGGAAATATGTAACTCTTTAGCTGCTAAATGCTTCGCTATGTTCAATAGCTAGTCTCTAACTTTGTCGTTTGGTGCTGAGCAGGTAGCGCACAGTGGGTTTTTAGAGCTATTTAGCTGAAAGCAGCTGCCTGCTGCGACCGAGCACGCTGCTAATAGAGCGGTGAGAGTGAACCAAAACAGGAAATCACAACAATGAGCTGAAAGATGCTCCTAAGCTCTGCGGCTCTGAGGTGTCGGGTGATGAGCCTTGATGGGTTCATCACTGCTCTCGTATACAAGTAGTTATGTGATGCATTATTCAGATACAAACATTGATTATAGGTGCATTTAATAAAAGCGCCGAGTGATATTTTTAACAGATTTTTGATGCATGCACTGTTTTCCTCAACAGAGACACAAGCACATCCACACGGGCCAGAGGAACTTTGTGTGCCCCATCTGCGCCAAACGCTTCAGGGAGGCCGGTGAGCTCCAGCGCCACCAAAGGGTCCACACGGGGGAGAAACCCTACCAGTGCCAACTTTGCCACACGCGGTTTGCTGAGCGCAACACGCTACGCCGACACACCAAACGCAAACATCCTTACCACCAAGTAGCCATGGAAATGCTGAACGAGAGAAGGGACAGAGGAGGCGACGCCGGGTCCGGAGTGCAGGACGAAGAAGAGAGCGCTGAATGGTACAGCTCCACTGTGTCTAATCTGGAAAACTCCGAGTCTGAGATGGAAACTTAAAAGAGTTTTCTGCAGATAGACTCCAAAGTGAAGGGAAGGAGGGTGATCATGTGTAACTCTGGTTAAACACTAAACTGTTTTGATTTATTTACACTAAAAAAGGGAGCACTTGCAATATTTATTTCAATGTTTTTAAGCTTTTAATTTATTCATATGAATGTATATTTTTCCCATTCCATGTAAAGGTCAAAACTTCAGCCAGTCATAATTGATTTTGACATTTGCCTTCCTGTATGAAAAAAAATTTGCATACATGTATATGCATATGAAATGGTGAAGCACATGCTTGAAACCATAGTTTTTATGTGAGTTCAGAATTTTAATTAGACCCCATGAAGTCGCATTCCCATACAATCCAATATAAAACCCTTAAGTGCTCAGAAAAGAAGGATAACTTATTTACTCTAAACAATCCTCTGCTCTAGCTGTGTATATAAAGAGTACTACTTGTAAGAGCTGCACTTCTGCACTACGTTATGTGAAAGATGTAATCTATCTTTCTTACCGTCAGAGACACTGTGAGTCATTTGCACTTGTTTTATTTCAATACTCACTTTTTTTACATTGTGAAGAAAAATGCTTACTTTAACTTTTGTTGCAGCTGTGGATTTTTAAATATGTAACTCATCATGTGAGAGTTTGACCAAATGTTTTTGAGTTATTCTAACAAACAAACACTATTCCAATTTTCTTTTTTGTTTAATGTGAATTATGTTAATATTAACTTATTTTAATAAAATTCGGTCAACTGTAAATTATATTTTGTACCATTTCTTTCTTCCATGTTGGTGTCTTTTCCAGCTCTTTAAGGAATTGAAGTATATTTGATGTGGCTTTTCATATTCATCACATACTGTATAACTCTCCTCGATAATGAACTCTAGGGCCATATCTTTCCTCTAATTTAAGCTGATCCTCAGAGATGATACTCTTCTCTAAATTAATCACCAAAGATGAGACCTAACTTTACATGGATCTTTGTGAAGAAAAAAAAAAGAAGAGGATACCTGATATATATCTGCTGGACGGTCTCCAGAGAGTAATTGAGTTTGTAAGACAGTCCTCTGTTTTTTTGCACACTCTCAATTTTCTGCTCCATTTAAGCCACCGAGCCTAGCAGAGCTCGGCTCAAGATAAGTTATTAAATACTGTATCGCTCAAATGACCTGACTGGGTCCTTGTGGCCGACCCATTCCTTATTTCTACGCTGGTCATTGTGCGAATAGAGATGCGCTGGCATGCTGAAAGGCCTGCGCTAAGCTTCATTGTACTTTAGTTCGGCAAACTCACTTTTATAGGGTCAGTGGAAGGAGAGATGTGTGGCGGGTGGTAAGAGCAAAGGTTAACCAAGCAGAGAATGAAGAATGCTGCAGAGAAACCGTCTGTTCTTGGAGATAGTCGAGAGTATTTGCTGTGGGAAAACTGAAAGAGTCGATGTTTAATGCATTTTTCTTTCACTATTTTACCTTTAACTGACTCCCTCTTGCAACTCATAGAGGGATTCTTGTTTGTTACAAGTTTTAGATTTTTGGTCCACAAAGGAGTCACCGACGAAAGATAAACAACACAGTTTAATACTATTCACTTTTTCAGCTGTCATTGTCATTTACTCATTTCATGGATGTTTTACATTTTTTTCAAGTTTGTCTTAAAACAATACTCAGATGCAGCTATGCTACGGTTTAGTTATTGGTCGCTGTTATTGTTCCTCTTGTCCACATTGGCTGTCACAGGATCCCTTCCTAATGCAATTTCCATGTACGAGATGGAGGGACAAAATCCACAGTTATGGTCCAGTTCAGCTGAAGCTCATATGAATCTTTACATCTGAGTTTAACAAAACTGGGCATCTTACGAAGTTGCAGCACACAATTTCCACTTCTTGCGTTCCACCACAACAAGTAAACACTGTTGAAAGAAGAAGTGGGATTTTGTACAAAACGACTGTAACTGTAACACATTCCCACTTGATTTGACTCAAGTCAGACTGTTGAAGCCGCATATTACAAAGCTGAACTGAAGAAGGAAATTTTGTACAAAAAAGGACTGTGTTTTTCCCCCCAATTGTTCCACTGGAGACACATTAAGAAAGTATCTCTTCAGGGCCAGTATGAACAGGAGGAATGATGACAGCACTCTTTCAATGTAAGTATATCCAGTGAGTAATATTCATAAAAATGTAATATATCGTCTACTACCTCTAATCGTAATAGGGGACTGTGGGAAAAAATTGCAAATAAGTGAGGTCTGTAATTGGATTTACAGGATTTCCCATCAATTTGATGAAATTCCAGAGTCCATGTTCATTTTGGTTCATTTTTTCCAACTTTCTATGTTTATATTTTTGTCTTTGTTTCCCTTATATTCATGGTATCCATTTTTCAGAACCAACTCAGCTATCAGTCAAGTATAAAGCTGCCAGGAGCCCAAAATACAATGGCCAAAAAAATATGCAATTTATTTGTTATAATTACCTTAAAAGGTCAAGGTTTCAACAAATATAGTTTCACTATTCATACACACAAATACAACAGGAAAATACAAGAAGTAAAACTATATTACAGTCTAGAGTGTTTATCCCAACTATGCCGTTACAAATCACTGAAAATATGAATAATTCCAAGCTTTTACATTTTCTTTCAATAAAACTGTATGATCTACGGACATAAATGAGAGCGTGAAAGACCCACATCAGCACTTTCAATTGTTTTTTCACAGCAAGTTAACTATAATGAAAACATTTCCATGTGGTTATTTTGCCAATAAATAACATAATAAACACAACATGAAATAAATAATAAATCACATTTACCTCAATTGAAGATATTTCCCATTCATTTAACTCACGCTGTTACCCTGCAATGTAATGCATGCATCATCTGATTGATTAATTAATTACAGTACTCAAGAGTATTCCCCATCTCATCTACTCCATGAAAAACGGGGCTCGAACTAACACTCGCTCCATCTTGTTGCAAACGCACGCCCATTGAAGTGCTGCGTATATATTGTTAAGGTCACTCTGAGGGTTCAGCCATTAAATCAGTGCTGTTCTGTCAGCAACACAAAACAGATTCTGGTCCCCTAATTGACACCACTGGACTGCTCCATCGCTGAGCCGACAAGGTCCTCAGTGCATGATGATGATGATGATGATGAATATTCAACCGGCCGAGTGTGTGAGATCAGCAGTCCAGCTGGAGATGTGTGTGTGCAGTACAGTATAGTGTGTGTGTGCGTGTGTGTGTGTGTGTGTGTAGGGTTGGTAGCTATCCAGATTATACACAGCTTCAAAGTGCAGTGACTGACAGACAGATTGATGATGGACAGCGTGCAGACAGCAATCTGTGTGTGTTTGTGTGTGTGTCTGTGTGTGTGTGTGTGGGGCTGATGTGTTTGTATTGCGTGAAGTGGAACAGGCAGCAGGGCTTCTGAGTGGCACAAGGCACATGGCCAAGTGATTGAAGTGATAAAGGTAGAGGAGGAGAGGAGCGAGGGATGAGAATAGGCGCAGTGATGAACGACTAGGGAGAGGCAGCAGATGTAATGAAGTGTGTTAGACTGGTATGTTTCAGCTTTTTACTCTCTTTGATACATTCGGCACTTTGATAGGTTTGTTGTATATCCGCTCTGTTGCATCACACACGTCCCATTAATGCCACTGAGAGCCAACATGATGGAAAGCTAAACTAACCATGGAGGGATTTCTTTTTTTTCTGTTGTTGCACAGTTCAGCCATGTGAGGGCACACTCACACTTATGATGTGTTGCATGTACTGGCTCATTCCCTATGCTGCCTCTCAGCTCTCTCAAATGGTGGAGGGATACTTATACCAGGGTGAAAGGCAGAAGACAGTGAGCTCGGGGAAAGCTGGATCTACATTCAAACTCTACAGTTTCAGCAGCGAAGGAGGCAGGTTTGACATAAATATGAAATCGCCCATGAATATGCTTTTATTCCAAGCTGTATGACGCTTCCCAGCCTATGGGTTGCAGGGTCCTGTACTTAAAGATGAGTCCAGAATTACACAGAGAAATATGATATTTCACAAGGGAAAGGTTAACAGCGTGCAAGCCTCCTCGCTCACCAGACACAGTGCAGGATCAACACTATGGAGTCTGTATGTGTGTGTTAGGGAGAGAGAGTGTGGGAGGGAGCGAGCGAGAGAGAGAGAGAGGGAGAGAAAGAGAGAGAGAGAGAGAGAGAGAGAGAGAGAGAGAGAGTAACAGGTGTTATTCAGAGAGGGAATCCAGGCTGTAGAAGAGAGGGTGTGTCTGTGGAGGGGAACCAGAGGAATAAGCAATTACATCACCTTTCCCACAATAATATGCCATGCTGTCAGTGCAGTCAGTGTTTATGTGTGAGTTATGTGTGTTTGTGCGTGTGTGTGCGTGTGAAATGCATTTATAGGGCATTCGAGAAAAAGCTGTCAAAGGTGAGATTTTATAATGACGGAAAAAAAAAACAGACGTTCTGTGCAAATGGCACAAAAGAGCCATCCGTCTATAACCATGTATTACATTTAGGTTCCCATTCATTTTGTGTCCCATTAGTTGTTCCATTTTGTTCCATGGCAACCGTAATTGGACCATGAGACGCTATCTCTGCTCTGTGTTCTCCGATTAGTGGCTCTCCTTGTCAATCTTTCTCTCCACATCAGATGAAATGGCAGCAACCTCCTTGTTCCCCCTCTGTTTCCCTGTATCGGCTCCAGCTCGCCTCCTGTACCTGTAGTAAAGACTTCCCCAAGTGTTGCGGCCTCACTTCCTCCTCCAACTTTTGCTGTCCCCTCTGCCTCACCCTTCTCTACCTCCCCTCTCTGTCTCCCCCTCTCTACGACCTGCTGAACCAGCACACGCCGGCTTGTCTGTCAAATCGACAGAACAGGTGCTCCAGCAACGACCTCACTTCCCCCACTTTTCTCCCTCTGCAGCCCTAAGGCACAGAAACACACACACACACACACACACATCCACACACACACACACACACACACGCACACACACACACACACACACACACACACACACACACACACACACACACACACACACACACACACACACACACACACACACACACACACACAGCATGCACATACGGGCAAACACTCTCCTACATGTCCACCCAAGTTGCTTTGGAAGGTTGTGGGGAAACTCGGGTGATTTTCCTTGGCACCAACGCTAATACATACTGTAAAGTATATGCTGACGGACACTGACTTACTGACCTGTGACTCTCAGTGGTGTCACACACTCACACACGCAATACACACACACCTACACTTGCACTTGCACGCAAACAGTACTAAATCACTTTAAGGGGGTGACCCAAAGGTGTCTTGACAGGAGCATATGAGCCTGCAGTCTTGCTGCAGTACATGATTTGATGCGAGTCCAAAACACTCCTGGGCTTTTCTCGCTGCCTTGTACTAAACCGTCTCTTTATCCTGCTTTACTCTTCTATCACATCACATTATGTGACAATTCTGCTTCTAACATTGAGGAGCTGGCCTTACTTCATCAGCCTGTCTAGTTTTTGTCAAAGTCACGTACAATCAAACACAAAAGTGCTTATTGTCTTTAAATCTGCACCTTAATCAATCAGTCAGCAGATGTCAGCGGGGGGAGTCAATGGCTGTTAGAAGGGAGGGGAGGGGAGGGGAGGGGAGGGGGGTGGGGGGGGGACGAGGCCATGGAGGGGGAGGGGTAAAGTTTGACAGTCGCTCACAGTTGGCACCAAAGATCCAGGATGCTTTGGGGCGGATGGGGAGAGGGGGCAGAGAGAGCGAGACAGAGGTAGAGAGGGTGAGTTTATATCGAAAGGGGACGAGGGAACCACTGATCCTTTTTCTCTTTGCATTTCACCTTTAGGGGAAAAAAGAAGTGTAGAAAAGGGGCGAAAGGAAAAAAAAGGATATGAAAAGAACATGAAAGAAAGAAATCGTCATTAAACTCACTACGAAGTTCTTTCTTTCCCTCTCGTCCTCCATCTCGCACCTCTCTCAGTTTAATCTTAAATCCACTCCAATTTCCCCAGAGGGACTCAATTCTCTCTTTTTCTGTAAGTATTCTCTTTCATTCTCCTGCTTTTATTCTCTCAGTGTTTTCAGTGCCTTCTTGTGCCTCAGTGCCCTACTGAGAAATAATACCTGTGCCAGACAATCAATCAATTGCTTGTTATTGGATTGCATTAATGAGTGAGTGGCCTTCTTTTTGGACTCATATTGTAAATAAGTGAGGTGTGTGTGCATTTATTATGGGATTGGGAATAAGAGCACTGTGGTGAGTTAGTTTGCATAATCTCAGCTATTCCACTGCACGTGTGTGTGCTTGTTCATTCCCTTTCAAACATGCTTCCTTTGGGTGTTGTGTGGCTGGCCAGTTCAAAACAATATTGTAATATGTTGTGTGTATGTGTGTGTGTGTGTGTTTCCTAATGTATCTTATGAACAGTAGAGTCCCAGCTCTCCCTAGTTGAGAGGCAGCTCCACTTCTTTTAGTGCATGACACATTTGTGGTCCTGTTGTCACACTGTAACAACAGGACCACTGTCTGTGTGTGATGCTGTAGGTGTCGCGAGTTCATGTTTGTTCGTCAAAAAAAGCGTCCTCCAGCCCCGACGTCTCAGCTGCTGCTGGGGCTTCTGTCTCGGTCACTCTCCTCCTCTTCCACTTCCTCTGTCTCCTCGCTCTGTCTCCTTGCTCTGTCTCCTCGCTCTGTCTCCTCGCGCTGTCTCCTCGCTCTGTCTCCTCGCGCTGTCTCTCTAAAAGCCTACTTGTCTGTTTAATTCTCTGTGTCGTTAGTTCTGCCTCTGTGGGTGGGCCTCTGTGACTCTGTGTGTGATTATGACAGGCTGTCTAGAGGGAGGCCTGCTGTTGCCAGAGCAGCTCACTGCAGTGTGCAGTCCGCCTGTAGGTCTGAGAGGCTTTGCGTCTCTATTTCCCCCTCCATCTATCTCCGCTGTGCTTTGTGTGCCTCTATCAATATCGGTTTGTGTCCATCAGTGGATTAACAAGCATCTGTCTCTCTCACTCCCCTGTTTCCTCTGCTCCCCTGCAACAGTGAGAGACAGAAGGAGAGGGGTCCATTCCTCCTGGTAGAGTGACACCAGGAATTTCCTCTCTCTCCCTCTACTCCCCCGCCCTCCCCTCCACCATGACACTACTGGCCTCCGAGAGGTCTCTTCTCATCCGGAACAAGTTCCGGTCAGGTGAGGAATCCTGGAGTCTCAATACACACCGAATAGAGGCGGGAAAGATGTATTTTCCCCACAACAATGGCTTTACATCTCGGGCAATAATATGTGGAGTGTTTATGAGGGTTATTGGCTGGTCGTTCACGTTGACTAACATGTGATCAATAGAGTGAAGTTATTGATCATGGTGAATGGATTCAGTGATTGAGACACAGATATGTTTTGAATTGAGCCTTAAATTGAGCCTGAGGCTAAAGGTCTCGGCATGTTACTGCGTGACACTTAAACCACAACTTGCTCTGGTTTGTTGATAAGCAGGAACATCCTTTTATTTAAATCCCCTTTTAAACCTTTATAACATTAAATATGAATGTCTAGATAAGCACCAACCAACGTTAACGTTTTGAAAAAAAAGGACAAAGAGTTATTGATGATGATATCCTATCACAGTCTGTAAAGGTTCTTAAGACGTTGAGGGCAAAATAATCAAAGAATAGCCAAACTTAATTCAAAATGATCTTACTGAGTTTTATTTATCTGATGTATTACTCGACTGATTACAACTTTCAGCAGACAAACAGCATTCTGTGACAAACAGCATTGAACAACCTTTCTGTAACTAAATAATTCAAGTTTCCCTACAAGTTGTAGCGGCTGCTGTTGTGTTCTCGGGCAGCTGTCGTTAACGGCTGGTAAAATAGAAAGGCGGGGAAATGGCATAGACGCAGTCCCCTAGGTGTACAAACACCTGCTGGAAAATATAATTCCTTAGGGCAGCTGCTCTGTTTGACATCATGTATGTACATAGCAGAGTCTATGCTAGCCTATAAAGTCTGCCGGTACATCAAAGTGCTGTTGATCCTTTGTGGAAAAAACATTGGCTATTGTCAGCCATTATATAATATGATACAGTTGGTTTGAGTTCCTATTCATTGTTGTAACAATTGTATCTGTTTTTGTTTACTATTCACATTATTTATTTCCAATGAACATTCCAAAGTAGGCATATGCTAGATGTCAAGGGTCAACCTTAAGAAAATATGGTAAACCTTGTGTTACAAAAGTAGCTTAAAACACAATCCCTGCAGCGCCTCATCACACCTATGTGTTGTGAGAACTTCATAAGATTGTTTAATTCAAAACATTTTAAGAAGCCTGAAAAGGTAAAAATACATGAAAAATACAACACTTGTTTTGGGCCTTCAGTTAAAATGAAACAATCTAAAGGTAGAAACACACACACACACACACACACACACACACACACACACACACACACACACACACACACACACACACACACACATTGAAATCAAACAGAAACTCCAGTGCGATAAGCATAGCTTCCTTAACTTGTTAAGTCAACAGAGAACAGCGCGCTAATCTGCTCTAAATCACGATTTTCACAACGTTTAACTTTTATTTTGAGGTGTCAGAGAGTAGTGTAGTTAGCAGCAGAAATGAGGATGACGTGAGGAAGAGGGGATGTGAGAGAGGCTGGTGGAGAGAGCGGGACAGCTGAAGGGGGGATGGGATCAACAGAAATAGACATACTGAGAGATAAATAGTAACTCCCCCTTCCCCTCCCCTCCCCTCACCTCACCAGCCCTCCCCTGCCCTCGTCAGGTCTCTCAGGTCTCAAAACTCACTGAAATCATACCATGCCCTACCCTGCTTCACCTGTTTGTGTGTGTACTGACTGCTAGTGTGCATATGCGTGGTGTGTAGATGTGTGCGGGCACGCAAGGAGATATATAATCTATAAGCAATGCAAAGTCATGGGGTAATATACATTACGAGGCCATATCATTTAACAGTGATCAAGCTGTCCTGCTTTGCTCAGCTCTTACCTTTCTGCGTGTGTCATTTATTTCCCCCAGAATCAAAAGAACTTACTGTTCAATCAATGTAACTTTTAATACTTCATCTTTTTTTTTTTCTACGCAGTAAAATCAATCTCTGTTTTTGTCTTTCAGTCCTGCAGTTGAGGATTCAGAACCGAAGGCAGAGTGAAATCAATGCAGACTCTGGTTAGTTTATATCTATCAGTTACATTGTTATTGATCCCTGAACACCATGATTGCAGGGAGGGTTTCATATTAATGATCTTCAGATTGCCTCTTTTCACAGACACATGATTCCCATTCACTTTTGGTATCACTTTTGGAGTCCAAATTTTGTGTTTGATTAAGAACTCTGATTGTGCAAGAGCCTCCACGTTAATGTTGTCATATTCTACTGCATATCTAGTTGAAAACATCAGCATGAACCAACAATGTTAATAACATTTGACATTTATACCATGAGCAAGATGCTAAATTGTCATTGTATTCACAATAATAAGTAAAAAACCTAGCATCTTCTGATATTAGAGAGTATTGCAATGATTTAACCAAGATAACATATGTCCAAAACTAACAATATGCTCTAAATATCAGGCATTATTTTATGATAAAGCAGTAAATAAATTGTGCAGCAAATGTAATAAAGACTAATCTAGAGACATAGAAAAACAACCATCTCAGAGTCAGACAGGCTTTGCTCCTTGCTTCAGTTCTCTCCTTGTTGTCTGAGGCTGAAGCAGGTTGCACATTCTGATGCCTGCCAACAAAAAAGAGCGCCTCAGATGCACCATGCTGTAACTTTGAGGGATGAGTTGAAAGCTGAGAGTGCTTTGTTGATGCCCTGGTTCACCTGAGTTGCTCCTCTATAATGCTAGCTTCCTCTAAACAACTCTGCTCTGTATAGTAGTTTCATCATACAACCACATCTTGTTTGTTTCCACAGGGTTGAAATCTGCGTGCTCCCCGAAAAAAGCAGAGAAAGACCAGAGTGAAGCTCTGGTAAGTAGCATCCAGTTTCTCAATGATATCCAACAGCATGACATTTCCACGCTATTGATCAAATACGGATTTTGATGCCAAGTTCCCATGTAAAGAAATGTTTCCCTCCACATATGCTTTAGTCTTTACTAGTCTTTCAGTTTGTCTTACTTCCATATAGCTGTGTGTTCATAATACATTAATAAACATGAATTGTGAGAAATGATTAGGTGTAGGTCAATGTTTCCCCCACTGTTAAATGGGTTTATATGATCTTCTGTGTGTAGCTATCTCACCCGCAGACTTTGAAAATGTTCTGGGGAAAACACTGGTATAAATTAGTATTTTATTAGGCTACATTGGCATTGAAGTGTTATCCAACTTTCCCCTGAATGGACTGCATTGTAATCTGTGGGGCCTGGCTGTTGGTTTGACCTGCTGTTTCCTGATGCAGCGTCTCACTGACGGTGGTGCCGCTCAGAAGTTGCCCCCTTGTGGTCTGAACACTGAAACTGCACAAGGTGATGCCCTGCCTACAGTAACGTTGATGTCTCCTTCCTGCTTTATCCTCTGTGCTCCAAGCAAAAAGCATAGTGGCATATTTCCTCTCGCTTTGTTTCTGTCTGTATTTTATCTGCTCTCTGCTTCCTGTTGTAAAGTGCGAGGAAATGAAGTGTGCAAATCTGGCAATGGGCTTGATGGTTCATCAGCTGTCAGCTAAAAAATATACGTGACCTTGTTGCACACTGTAACTCTGCATTTTAAGCAGCCTGTAAACATATCAGTGATTGACAGCGCGTGATAAACCCACCCATCCAGAGATCAGAGTCATCGTTTAGCCTACTGACATCTTTCTCTCTTTATCTTTTCCACACCCTCTAACCTTCCTTTTAATTTGAAAAGAGTATTTTTAAAATCTCAGGCTCTACGAACTATCTGATTTCCCTTTCTGCCCTTTTAAAAATGTTGTGTGAATGTGTTTGTATGTGTGTTCATATCCATGGGAATAAATCTCCCTATGGACAGGAGTGTTTACTATTTTTTGATGCCTCTGTTGGTTTGAATTGGGATTGACTGCCTGTGGCAACACTGCTGTGCATGCTCACATCACATATGTTCTGAAATTATTTTGCTTCTCTCTCTCTCTCTCTCTCTCTCTCTCTCTCTCTCTCTCTCTGCTGATCTCCCATCTGTCCCATCATCTCTCCACTTATCTGCACCATTCGTCTACCCTTCTCGCCCCTGCAGAGAGGACTGCGTGTGGGGCCCAGAGGCAGAAGAAGGCTCGCCAGACGCAGGACCTCACTGAGAGGATCCAACGTCCACCGGGGCCTGTGGAGCAGCAGCCCAAACACACACTGCCCCTGGAGAACCGTGAGTCAACACACATATGCATGCACCGGCACACACAGACAGAGTCACACACATTTTTTTTCCCTTCAATTTTTTATTCCAATCTCATCTCCTCCTCTTTTGACCTTACCTTCCTTTCACTTTTCATTTCCTCAGGCTCTGCCTCTTTCCCTCTGTCCGCTGATGTCTTCGAAGATGACATTTCCTCCTGCCCCTCCTCCTCGCCCACAGAGCAACATGGCGTTCACCAATCACCAGCCTTTACGTCATTGCCGGGGCTCTCAGGTGACCAATTACTGAGTGACTTCTCAGCTGTGGGCCCGTCCCTTAACCACAGCCCTGGTCATGCTCAGGTGAGGAAACGACACTAAGATTTAGTTTTGATTTAGACCCATGTATGTTGGCAGCAACAAGGAAGTAATTCCCACCAATATCCTCACATTAACAGACTTGTGAGTTTATAAATAGCCTCATATGTCCACTCTGATAATCTGATATTCTGCCTACAGTCTGGTTTGGCGTTGCTCCCGGCAACCGAGGGCATCAGACAACCTATGAGTGTAACACTGAGTGAATCAAACTCCATGGCAACAACTGGGAGACCAAATGGGATGTATCTGACCTCTCAGACCACACCCCTGCTGCCAAAGGTAATGTGGGGTTAGTGCATCTTAATGCTGTTACATAAAAAACATATTGCTTTGACTTTAATTTTGTGGCTCATTTAAATTTCATAAGGGTCTCTTTTGTAATGAATATTTTGACGACTCCTCAAAATAACATTATAATATCAAGAATGCAAGCAAATACATGCGGTAATATGCCACTTTCATCCAGAAAAACAACATTTAGATTGCGTATGTGTGTATGTGCTTGCTACAGCATCAATATTAAAGAACATTGTCGAGGTCTTCATCCAAATAAAATGGTCACTCGTCTGTTTTGTCAAACACAATGCTCTGCAGAAAGCTGCTCTGCATTCATTACTGTCAATTTGCACTTCTGGGGGAGCTCAGTATTTGCCCCGTAGGTTAACACATTCACACACAGGCGGCATGGCTGTATGTCAGAACCAGCACATGCTGTCATCTGGAGATTTGTGAGGCATTTGTACATTTCATGTAAGAGTTTAACCTTGACATGGGGCAAATACTGTGAAACAATGTCAAATGATTTTACATTTTCTCTTGAATATTCCACACGCTACTCTTGAAATGACTCACCAGGACCACAGTATGGTTACATTTGAAATGTGGGTAATGTGTGTCTTTCCAGACAGCACGGCCTCACAGCCCAACCTGCTCCTCCTCATTACCATCCTCCCTCAACTTCAACCATCTCCCCCGCCCACGGAAACCACGAGACACCAAACCCAAAATGAGGAAACTCAAATATCACCAGTACATTCCTCCAGACCAGAGAGGAGGGTCTGGGACTGGAGGTACCACTATAATGCGTTACTTTCCTACATTTATTTAAAAAATATTTTAATTTGTCAAATAAAGTCTTGCTCTTGGAGAGGTGTTTGAATTTATCCTAAACAATTGTTTATTTCCAGGAGCCAAACAGAAGAGTCCTACTCCTACCCAGTCTTTAGACCCAGCCTACTCCCATCTCCTGAAGCAGCAGCAGGTCTTCCTCCAGCTGCAAATCCACCAGAACCAGCAACAACAACTCCAACAGCAACAACTCCAACAGCAACAACTACAATCACAACAACAGCTCACTGTTGTTCCCAGGTATGCAAACAGATGGATGTAATACAGTGTGTCAGGTAATTCAAATTGAGAAAACTAGGCAGATCTCTGCTGTGTCAACAGATATCAGTCTTCAGATTGTTTGGTTGAGTTAATGCTGCTGTCGTTCCTTCAGCGGAGAGCACAATGATCTTGTGAAGTCCTCTGGAGCCATGCCCCTGAATCCCCAACCTGTTCCCGCCACAACAAACCACAACCCGACAGACACAAACCCTGCGTCCAAGCCTGAGCTTCTCCCCGCCAATCTTGTTGATCTAACAGTAAGAAAAGCATGAACGCACTGACAGAACGATAACTATTACTTACAAATGAATGGTGAAGTCAAACTCTCCTTGTCCTTTGAACATCCACCATCACCTCCTCCCATTCTTCAGGTGTCAGAGTTGCGGCAGCAGCTACGTAAGCGTGGCCTCCCTGTCTCCGGCACCAAGCCGGCTCTGTTGCAGCGTCTCCGCCCGTTCCAGCTTCCCCACTCCTGCCTCACCCCTGCTCCCCTCTGCCAGCTGGGTACCAGCTTGGAGCCGCTCACCCCCTGCCCCGCGCTGCCACCCAGCCAGAGCCCCTGCTCAAGCTCCAGCTCAGGACGAGACTCCCCCAGCAGCAGCCCAAACCAACAGATGTACATCCCGGACAGGGGAGTTCCTAATGGGATTCTCAGTGACGCTCAAAATGAAATTCTGAACAGCGTGACAAATGGTTTCTCGAATGCTGCGCCAGTCAGTTTGGCTGGTGAACAGTGTCTTTCCAACGCTGTCTTCCTGGCTCCTGCCAGCACCGCCTCAGGAACTCCAAGTCCCAGTCTACCCATGTCGTCGTCCTCGCCCCTGCAGTGTGGGGCTCCTTGGAGAACTGAGAACGAGCAGCAGCAGCAACAGCAGCAGGAGCTAAGTGTGGAGTTGGAGATGAGGGAGAGGTTACGGAGCAGGCCCAGGGAACACTCCACCGGCAACGAGGTGAGCAAGGACAGGCTTGTTTCTTTGGTCTATGATGAGTTGGGGAATAACAGCATGATTGCTTTCCACAATTAAAAATCATTATTTAATTTTTTTTATTATTTCTCCAGTCTTGTGGAGGATCTCTTCATCCGTTCCTGCAACAGGATCCTGGATGCTCCAGACGGAAATCAGAAACGGACACACAGACAGAGGTGTTGTTTACGCAGGTAAACACACAGATCAATACACACATATCTTGGAGAATCAAGGGCACGCTACATAGTCTTCAATCTAGAAAACTGGTCAAACATGTGAGCATACTCTCATCACACACCTGTCAACTGATTTACCCCTGCTTTCTAATCAGGTGTTCTGCTGCCAACCGTGTGATATGATTGGCCAGGATTTTGAGCTGCCAGTGCAGATTACTGCAAGTCCAGTTCAGACGTTGTCCTGTGTTCGCAGCCTGGAGGAAGAACTACAGGAGGCTATCCAGAAAGCACAGGTTAGAGACTTAGATAAACAGGAAGAGATCACCTAGAGTTCCATTTACACAGTGGGATTTAAGTGTTTCTTTTGGCCACAGATGGACCCTCGGCAATCCATAGATGACATCCTGGATGAGCCCCTGACTTGTGTTGGTAAGTATCCCATAATTAATAAAGAGCACAATTTAAATGGCACTCGCAATTTCTTTCAGTGTCTAATCTTTTCAACTACCTCTCTTCCAGGCTCCGTCAACGTCTGCGATCATAAATCCCCTGCCCACTCAGTTCCCGGCCCTTCGCCTCCTCCTCCTTCTCAAGCCGATCAGTCCCAGGCCTCCCAGCTGCACAAGGATGACAGCTTCTTACCCTCACCTCTTTGCTCATCTCTCTTGCTGGAGCTCCCTCCGTCTCCTGCTATCATAAACCCCAGCCAGGTGGTCGCAGCTCCTCCACCACCGCCCATCTGTACTTCCCCTCTGCCGTCCACTGGGAAGTCACGTAAACGACGGGCTCCGACATCGTTTGATGCTGCCGACTGGCTTGAAACTCTGACGTCAGGCCTCCGCCCTCTTACTCCGCCGGCGGCTCCATTTGTTGAGTCAGACTTCAGTCTGGATTCAGATCTGAATGTCAGTCGAGTATTGGATCTAATGATAGAGAAGTGGTGAGGATTTGTGTGCGTGTATTTGTTTGTATGCACAGTAGGTGAGCGTTTCTTGATGGTCATGAATGGGGCAAACATGCATCCCACTGAGGGAACAAGATTGTGAATAGCGGCCTCCGTCCATCCATCATTGCAAGGCTGTCAGAGTCACTGGCTCCACGCAATGTCGAGAGCTGGATTCATTGCAGCGAACAGATTAAACATGGCTTTGATGGGGCAACAAGAGCACAAACACACACACACACACACACACACACACACACACACACACACACACACACACACACACACACACACACACACACACACACACACATAGACGCTGCAGAGTGCTGTTTAAAGGCACTTGGGCTCAGCCAGAAATGGAAAACAAGCCACACATCTGTGGATTGACACACTCCACAGCACAATGTTTGCAGTGCAAAACAAAAGAAAACCTGGTGGCATATTAATTTAAACATGCTTCCTGGTTGCGCTGGGAGAATGTTGTTTCTGACTTATCTCCAAGACCCGTTGTCGGATTGGGTTGAGTGTGGCCCCTTGTGTTGACTCAGTCATTGAGTCCTAGCCATTCATAAAGCCCATTTAGAGTGGGTAAAAGCCAGACAGAGCACACAGCTTGTGTGTGGCTCCAGACCTTAACCCTGGTGCCAGACACACAGTCGGCATGCAGAGGGAGAAAGCTGGCAGAAGTTGCAAACAAGCAGTGTGTGTGCGTGCTCGTTTGTACGTGCGTGTGTGTGAAAGCTTGTGTGTTGTGTGAAATATGGGTGTGTTCAATATGTCTGACTGTGTGTGACTGAGCACACAAGGCTGCTTCTGTTTTGTACGCGGCAACAACCAACTGCTTCCATGCACATTTATTAGCATTAATGCCAAATGCATTTGTAGTTATTTGTTTGCTTGCAATTAAGTGTGCATGTTTGTGCGTGTAGTATGATTGAACTGTGAGAGGATACATGTGAAAGACACAGAAAAAAAGCTGTGGATCTCTGTGTCCACATTTCAGACCAGACATTTCCTTGTAGGCTCATTGCCAGCGGGCAGTAACTCCGGTGTAGTTATCCAGTGTAATCATCAGAACAGCCACCGTTCCTTGTTAAAGTCACCGTTCTCCAGGAGAGCAATCAGGCAACCACCCCAAAAATATTCCCCATATAAATGCTCCAATCAGACAAGTTAGAGTTTCCTCATCGCTTTGCAAAAACAGGTGGTCATTTTGTTCCCTGATTAACCCCCAACCGTGTCTGGCCCGCTGCACGGTGCTTACCCTGCTACTAGCAAAGCCAGATTTAGCACAATTTATAACCCAACTCCAAGGCCACACCTGTACACTTAGTGTAAATTAATTCCACACATGTATCATTTGACATTGTTAAATCTTTGCTGTATATTTAAATATACAAAACGACCATTTATATGAAGAGAAAATGCACTGTAGAATTAGCAAAAAGTAATATGTCTGGAGAATAGGTAGCATGACCAGAGGAGAGCTTGTCTGTTGAAGCTGATACGGTAAACACTGCACATTTTCTTAATGGGGACAGAGATCTTGCTTTTATATTCTCCATGATTTACTGGCCATGCTAATTTACTGGCCATGCAAAAATGAGCACATTATTTGTTTGCATAATACACTTTCATTGAGTTGTGTCCATTCTCAACCCCACTTAACATAATGACATTCATGAAAAAAGAATCGGACAGAGGTTAGCTGCCGTTAACCTCTGCTGTACCAAATAAATGTAATTTAGATAGAAGATCTCATCTACATGAAGTTATATTTTGCCCTTAATTGGCTGTATGTCCCATCAATCATTAATCAGAGCTCTGATTGGCTCATTCATATCTGAAACATTTGTATAATTTGACAACTAACTGGACGTCCTTCTGTAAAACCACTTTATTTTGAGAAAAGAAACTGCTTTTGTCCCCTCCTCATTTTCCAAAGTATTGTGTTAAAATAAAAGTAAAGTGCCGAGTGCAATATGATTTGTGTAAAGGGCACATAAACTGGCAGATCTGAGGTCATCATGTCATGTTTTTTGTACGCAATTATTTCAGTGTTGCTGCCGGCCAGTTCCTTGTTCTAATGATAAACCGCTGTCTTACTACGCAAGACAGCCTTGGTAAATTATTAGAAGAAGATATCTGTGGATAGGCAAACCTTCAACACACAGCTTTATGTTGAAGCAATTCTTGTACAGCTTTCACTACTGAGACTATGAAAAATGCAGTTGAATGTGGAAGGATGGCTATGATAATCATAGCGATCAATAAACATTGCCTGCTGCATGAATAAAAAAAAGAAAATTGATTGGCAGGAGAGTAAGATGCTACCTCCTGTGACTTCCAATGCTTTAGGGCCAACCCCAGTGTTTTCCTTGTTACTTATTTAATTTCCGAACACTGGTGCAGAGGTTCCTGGAACACCCCTGAGACAGTTAAACAGGTTTGACTTAACCGCAGGTTTTACTTCTGTTTTAAACCGGGGTTGAAGCCGTCCTGATCTAGATTTGGGGCTGGTTAAGACACATGCAAACTGGAAACAGTTGTTTCAGGTAACTGAGTCTCTGTTGGCCACTTCTGCTGCTATAAATGCCTTATTGTAAAAACGTGAGAGAAAATAAAATGTTTTGCTTTTATTTATTATGTAACTTATTCATGCAAGAGATATTAATCACTGTCCAAAAATGTATTTAAAAGCATTAAGAAAATAAAAGTCTTAATAGATTTTCTATTTGGTTCCTCTTTGTTTTTTTAATTATTACTGCAATATGGTACATTTAAAGGGTTAACAAGTGGATTGCTTCATAAAGAAAGAATTATTGATAACTGATATATTTCACAAGAAACTGTCCCAAATGTCTCATTAAATATTGATGATCATATAGTAAAATTAAATATTAATTTGCACCGATATGCTGTTTAAATATCCATGAAGCAGCACTAACATCCACATTGCTGCATTGTTAATCTTCATAATGACACAGAATTGTAATGTGGAGAGAGCACTGGTGTAGCTATAAATAAAAAGCTGGATAATCTATGAACTACAGTCAGTGATCATCATAATAATCACTGGCAAGGACCAACAAATGAAAGACATTAAAGTATTACTATTCTATGCACTAGAAGACAGTGTATTTGGTAGCATACACCTTCCTATTCATAGAAAATGTTTGCTGCTACAAACAGTGAGTCAGGTGACCATAGTTTGCTACGGTGTATTTAATGTGGATCAGTTTGAAGATTTTAATAATCAAAACAATGGCTTTAGAATCAGCATAATTTTAGATACATAATATTTTCCTAATAAGTACTGGACACAAAGTGCAGTTTAGGCTGATGGGAATGTTATTCATTTTGCAGGTATACTTTTTTTTTTTTGATGATTGAGCTACCAAATCTTTTACAATTCATCCTGAAATTAATTAAAATTAGATAGCGTTGATTAAAATCAGCTACCAATTGCATATAATATGGTGTGGTGGAGCATGATGGGTACATCCAGGCGCCCTCTAAAAAAGTTCATGTAATTTTTTATTTATTTAATTCAGTTAAATCATTTTTCTTAAATCAAACTTTTATACAAAAGTGAATCTTGTGAGATTTATTTGTTATAAAATACAAAGTATGTAGTAATTCTGGCCCTATTTTTGATTGGTTGCTCAAAGAGAGAGGCGGCAGGTATCTGGTAACGTTAGCTAGCTTAACTAGCTTAACTAGCCGTTAGCCGAAAGAAGCGCCATAAACAAAGTGGGATGCACTTGTGTTAATAAGGCCATATCTGGACATTTTCCCAGACTTGTTCAAGCCGTACTTAACTGTTATCTCTTCGACATTGGCGGAGTTTCTCGTGGCGTCATCGGCTGAAGATACCTGAGAACCATCTTCCGGAGTTCTGCTGCCAATCAGCTCAATGGAAACAGACATTAAAGGTTCTGTGTGACCGGTGAGTTCACCATGCTTTAAATTTACTATTAGTTGTCAATTAATGCTTTAGTTTTATTGTTTGTACAACTTGTGCATTTTGTCATCGTTTATGTGTTTGCCAGACAATGTTTCGTATTTTCTTTTTGAACATCGGTGATGTTTGATCGATAATAAGCTTAGAGGACAGTTTGTGTGGGCATTTTCATCAGTGGTTCCATTCTGTGGATTTCTGTCTGATGAAAGTGGTTTCAACTTGTAACATAAAGGATTATGGTATTAATGTTGTGTGTATCATTTTGTGTTCTATAATGCATTTTAAGATGTTTTGTATGGCTTCTGACTGTGTAAAAAAGGGATTTCTGTGACAGTTCATGGCTGCATAG
This sequence comes from Ophiodon elongatus, assembly GCA_016806645.1. Lineage (NCBI taxonomy): Eukaryota > Metazoa > Chordata > Actinopteri > Perciformes > Hexagrammidae > Ophiodon > Ophiodon elongatus. The sequence goes on from JACSYO010000415.1 coordinate 3,078,416, forward strand.
AGTTGTGTTGTTGTAGTAACTTACTGTCTGAACAGTCACAGTGAGGCACAGTGAGCCTTCAGCTCACTGAAGCACGTGCATGTTTATAATGCTGGTTTGAGAAAAACGTTAGACCCTTATTTTAAGGCTGTAAAAGGTGAATTATAGTAAAACAAAATGTCTTGATAATCCAACCAACAGTTGTTGAGATCTAGGAGTCTTGACTAAAGTGACGGACCGACCTGTGGACTTACATTGCCATCCACAGAGCCATGGCTAAAATTGTAATATGTCATTATTAAATGTGTTAGCTGTTAGCTGTTTTTGTTACTTGTTGTGTTGCTGGTCTATTTTATAATCCGTGTTTTTTTTCTCAATATATTCCTGCAAACTGCTTAACTGTAAACTGCATCTCCTAATGAATGGAGAAACGTGGCTTAATGGATCCAAATGTATCTGATGGATGAGTCAGGATGTTTTTCCCCTCTGATGTCTTGCCAAACAACTCGTGTTACTCTGCTATGCAAGAAGACGCCTTAAGGAAGTGTCCTTTTTTCCCTCATCTGGCTTCTTTCTTTATCATAGTCTTCTTTAGTGGTTCAGACACTGTTGCTGCAGATTGTCTACCCCTATAAAAGCAGGTGGGTTAATTAATTGATTGATTGATCACAGACCAAGATGTGTTGTGAGGATCCATCTCCATTGCAATCAAAGACAGGGATATAAAGATGCAACAGACAATTCGTGTACAGCTCAGAGAGATCTAAACAAGCCTGTCTGTTGGTTGTACAGCGAGCTACAGCTGTGTGTGTTGACAAGTTTAACCCTGCCATACCTGTCTAGAGACCAGGCACAAAGAAGAAATAAGATGAGACAATCTACTCTCTTTGGCTTATCCACCCAGGGGTGAGAGTGTGTTTTCACAGGGGTAATACTCCAAAGCTGTGACCAGGGTGTAATGAGGTATTCTCTGTAATGGCCCCTCTAGCCGTTCCACATCACTTCCCCCTTTGCAATAACCGCTTCCTGCGCGATTTCATGGGAATTAAAGGGAGAAAGGTGTGTTTCATATGTAAAGCAGGTAGCTCTTGCTGAGACGTGAGATGGTTTGTGTGGATTCCCTCCCTCCCTCCTTCTCTCCCCCTCTCTTCCTCCCTCTCTCTTGGGTCGGTGGTGGGGTGGGGTGTTGGTGGGGAGGGTGTTTGAGGTAGGCTTTGATCACTGGCAGAAGGTCGCTATGGTTCGATTTCTGTGGCGCTCCTCTGAGACGTTTGCTCCGCATTTATAAACCATGTGAGAGAAGGCAGAGGGGATGGTAAGGTTCTCAGCAGCTACTGTAGCCTGTGTCAGTTAGCCAACAGCGAACATGAATTACATTTACAGTATGAGCCAGTAAAAAGGCATTTGGAACCACAGCAACCAGGACATGGGATGTTAAATCCATTTAATAATCTCTTTACTATGTGAGCTGTGTGGTTATAAGAGACTCAATGAAGGACTGCAAGAGCATGCGGCCCTGAACTTCTGCTGGTTCCCCATCCTCAGCCTCATACATACTGTAGATAGCTTAAAGTACTTACTTAAACTTGCTAAAATGGATTATTTGACCACTTGGAGGCGCCGGAAACAAGCTGTGAACACAACATTTATATATGATCATCTTTTACGCTGATACGTACTAATGTCTTAGTAAACTATTTAGACATCCAGCAGTTACGGAGCAACATCAGCATTTGATTTGTGTGTCTGCTTTTATGTGCTATAATTCAGTGTTTCCTCTCTATGCCAGCAGCAGTCACGGCGCCATGCCACTGCAAAAATAAGACTGCTGATCATTGTTATTTATTTTTTTACAAGAGAAGAGAGGAGGAGAGAGCTCCATCTTATCACTTTAGAAATTAACATTATATTCTTTTGCACTATGTTGGAGGCTTCATATCTAGGTCAGTTCACACACATGTGAGTAAAGCATAAAAAACAATATACGTTGCATTTAACTGATCAGCAGAACGATTAAAAACAGCAGAAGGTAGATGTCAAAAAAATGAAGCAAGCACAGCTGATCACGGATTCAGGATTATCATTCACCGAAGGTAAAACCGTGCCGCAACTTCACATGAGTGTCGCAGAGTGACGTTACAGCAAACGCAATACTTTTATAGGACAATGCAAGGAAACGCATACCTGTGAAAGAAACATATCCGACTGCTTCTTACAAGTCTATCCTATAGAAAGAAAGTAAAAACATCTGAATGTATTATTTCCTTTTGGGTCACAAAACATGTGGATTCAAAGAAACCACTACAGAAATCTTGTTTTTTTGCTGCAGAAACTGGTGAATTATTACTGCTGCTTTGCCTCAAGGAGGAAATATTTGAAAAATTCAAACGCTCTCTCTTGTTGTTCTCTCTGCCATTAGAAGGTAGAGTGATTTGTATAATTTGTGTTTATAAAAGAGAAATAATTGAGAGAAGATGGGGGTTGATTCATGATGATAAACCGCTTCTGTAAAGAGGCTGTTGTTGAGGAATGATGAATTATTCTTCTTATGTTCAGAATAACTCATTTCCTTGTAGTTCTCTGTTCAACTGTATCTAACTGGTTCATTTACACCTCCTCATAAAATCTGTTATCACTCAGTGCACGCGCCCAATATGGAACATGCCCTTCAGCGTTGCTAATCAGGAAATTACGTCTGTGGGAATTTTACCTCCTCACTGCAGACTGACTCCTGCACAAGACCATGTTTCTGTGCTAAAATCTTGCTAAAGGGACATCCAGACGATTTCAAAAGACATGGCAGGGTGCAGTTTTTTCCTGTGAAGGAAGGAGGCCCTGAAACTGTTTAAAGTAGCCTGCGTCTGTGTCTGTAACTAGAGGCTTCTGCAGCTTTCCAGCTCTGCCACACATCAAACTGAAGAGCTGGTTAAGCTGAGCATCGCCGCTGCTCATCTTTGTTTAAAACTGTGTGAGATGGGGAAGGCTAATTGGACTAATTAGCACCAAAACAAGGCTTGACTGAACTGTCTTTCTGTAACACAGATGTTTCGCCTCTTTTTAGTTGAAAAAAGGATGCAGAGAGAAAAGAGACTAATTTTCAAGGCTAAGCCAATGTGGCGTTATTAGGCTCCGTGCAGTCACAAAACAGGCGGGGAGACATGTTTCTGATGTGCTGGTGCTTTAACTGACCTTTGCTACAATAGCGTGACTCTCACAACTCCAACCGAGCTTCTTGGCAGTCAGTAGTTGAGGCGCAATACCCTGTGGGATGAAAGCTGAACCAACTTTACACTTTTCTGGTCTGAACACTATTTTTTTCTTGGCTTAAGCTTCGTTTATACTCACCATAGTGAAGACAATGATGTAATCATGGCCGGCGCGTGGTGTGCACCTCGGAATCTTTGTAATGTGACTGTCAGATAGTTCACTGATAAAAACACTATTTACATGTCTAGGGATTATACAAAGAAGGCCAATTAGTTTTTAGATGCTTTAGAAATGGAAGGTGTGAAAATCTTCATTTGAGTAAATATTTTTGCCAGCCAAATCTAACTGTTTCTTTATAATGCATGAAATACTTAACTTGTTTCTTTCCAGGGCTTGTACATAGGCAATAAAGTAGTCCATGCATATGAGAGTACAGATTGCAATCCCTCCTCGTCATTGTGGAGGTTGGTTTATGGCTTTTTGTCGGTTACACCCACAGTTTATGGGCCATATATGGGCATATCTACGGGTTACACTCGTTGTCTTTTTTATTCCTCACAGTTCATTTTGTTTGTACGCCCTCTGTCGTTTCGGAGATTAATACAGCGCACAGCGCATAGAGCAGGGGTATTCAATTAAGATTCAATGAGGTCCAGTTAGAGAGAATTTCCTCATGCAAAGGTCCGGTACATCACAATAATGTCTAACTGCCGTTATGATTTAGTTCCATATTGAAGAAGCCTAGCATTCTTATCAACGTCTGTATGTAGTCAAATCAAATAAAGAAAGTTTTCAAATTGAACTGGATGAATTATAAATAATACATAATCTAATAATAAATAAATGTTCTTTTCTCATTTCAAGGACTGCATTTAAGAATAAAATACAAAACAGAAAGCTTTTGAAAAATGAATTGAACTAAATTGTCTTTGACCTGCAGCTTTAAATTCAGTTCATTCAGGTGTTAAGTGATGTCACCCAAAAAGCCATGATATTATATTTTTCTCATCTTCTAAAAGGAGAAATTTGTGTGCAGGGACTTTATCTGTGGTGAGTGTCTTCGTTTGCTCAACAGATTTCTTTATTGCTGCTTTTAATAATCGCCACGGTCTCTGAACATATGAGACATACTGGTTTTAAACTGCTCTTGGGAAGAATGCACATATAAGAGTCTGTCCCTTCTTGGTTCAAGGCTCTGGTTAAGGTGTCCACATTTCTCTTTTTGGAACACACCAACTTCTCTGACTCACATACTTCTCCGACTAGTCTGTCTTTCGCCCCGTGCCTCCCATGTGTGTGTATATCACACTCAAGCCGCGATACTTATCGGAATACACATGTTTGATTGGCTGAGTAGCATCACGTGATATGATTTACAACGCACGCAATTGGTCAGTAAGTTTCCCGGACCGCTGAACAAGAGGCTAGAAAAGCTTCGCCGGTATTTTTATTTCTAAGGCTATTCTCTCCTCTCTGTGTTTTGCTGAACTCTGTTCAGGTTCTGCAGAGGAACATAAGTAAGATTCTGGGCCTCATTTTCATCATTTATTGCCACAGTGCTTCATATTATCAGCCCAAAATGACTCCACTGTGCAGTGCACACATTGTCTTGTACCAACAACAAAAAAAAGTAACCCAGAGGGTTTTTGGTAAGTATCCCTATCTTGAAAATCTTACAAGCATGCTGTAGGCTTAGTATGGGACAAATATAGACAGTAGTTTCCATTATAGTGGTGTATTATAATATAAAAGACTGAGAAGCTTTCGTGGATCCTGTGAATATTTTAACATGAAATTTAGTCTAAAATTTGTCTCTTCCGGACCTTCAGCTCCAATGATAAGTTATAGTATAGCATTGTCAGGCCGGGTAATAAGAGGGCAAAAAGGGCAAAGGGGATGGACCCAAACGCAGAGAGAGATGACAGAGCTGAGGAACGATGCAAAGTAATTTGAATGAAAAGCGAAACTTGTCCAAGACAAAGCGGGGATAGAAGCAGACGAACAGACAAGGAGGGAGGAGACAAACAAGGTTTAAATACACTGGGAGGTGCAGGTGATTAGACACAGGAGGATTCAATTAGGGGCGGGGCAGACAATCACAAGGGCAGAAAGTGAAGTGAACAGAGGACACAGGAGGCAATGAAATTCAAAATAAAACAGGAAACTAACTAAACAAAACCCAAGACCGTGACAAGCATAGTATATTAATTAGATTCTCAATGCAGTTATGTAGGAGTGTAACACAAAGCTACTCTCTATATCTGTTTATTTCATAAACATATCTATGTGTGGCTTTATACTGGGAGGCATTATGATTCTTTTGTTTTCAGTCATTTTCTACTTCTACTAAATACTCGTGTAGCTATCTACACAATAGGCGATGGCAGAGCTGCTGTCGTTCCTCTATCTCTGAAATGATGCAAACACACAGTGGATTTGAACAGGTATTTTTTACAATGTAACCTGTAACCCCACATAATAATATAGTTAGCTAATTACATGCCCCTTTTCTTTTGGAAAAGCTACTATTGTGGCTAGTTAGCAAGGCATGCTCACGTTTGCAGCTTACATTATAGCAGATAATGTAAGGGTGCTTTCACACCTGTAGTTTTGCTTTCCTGACTTTATGGTCCCATTTAGAGTAAATGTAAAAGGTTATGCTTTATGGCGAGCTTACTGTGATTGACAGGTTGCTGCCGCGACCAGAGCCGTATCCAGCGCATCTACGTCACTCCTCTGCATTCGAAACATGGTAACTTCCGTTCATTGGTTGCGGAAAAAACAACATGGCGACAACCGTAATCCAAGATGGCGACGGCAAAATTGCCGAACTCGAGGCTTCAAGATGGCAGTCTACAAACCAACGGGTGACGTCACTATGACTACAACCACTTCTTATTTACAGTCTATGATACTGACAGGAAATTAGTTGATTGGACGGTTGTGGCGATTGTCATCTTGCATCATCATGACCAACGTGGGAAAATCAAATTCAGCTGGAAGAATATTATGCAGCACTTTAATGCCACTGATGTGTATATTTATGAAGGACTAGATGACTGGTGCGAACATTGGGGAGCGCACAAATGCCTGCATGAGCCGTCTTGTACAGTAATGATTCAGGGCGTATTACTTAGGGACCGCAGTCACTGGCTTTTTAATGGACTTAATGAACTGAGCAAGTAGATGGAGTCGAATACAAGCACACCTGTTTAATCAGCTTTTGACCTATTAATCCGGGAAAAATACTTGTGTTGACAGCATACGTGTTGATTTGCATGAATTGCACAGATTTCACGATGTATTAGTAGTTCAGCTTTTAGTTTAGCTCTACTATCATACAATCCTGAGGTTAGTTTGTTTGCTTTTTAAGTTCTCGGTTCGGTTGTTTGTTCCGCACCACGGTTCGATTGACAGCTTTCACACCAGCCCTAATGAGCCTGACTAATTGGGTAAACGGACCTGAGTTTGTTTTAACCGAACCAAACATGTGAGGCATGAAAGCAACCTAAGTCTCGCTCTCTGTCTCTGTCTCTCTCTCTGTGTCTCTCTGTCTCTCTCTGTCTCTCTCTCTCCGTCTCTCGCAACCAATGTATTTAGGATGTCTGAAATACACGCAAAGGGCACAGCATAGGATGAGAGCAATGTCTCTTTTTTAGTTTTAATGTTGAAAAGTTTTCTTTTGCAGCATTTAATTAAACATATGCTTAAAGGCATTTAAACAAAGCTTTGTGATGGAGTTTGGGTTTTAAATTTTTACTGCAAGCCTAAGCTACAACTGGACACAATTGGATGCTGTACATATCTTACTCATACATTTACATCCCAAGTCTTTGTGATCTGAAATATACTCTCACATAAGCACCTGAAATATTGTCAAATTACCAACCGTCCAACAAGCTGAACCTGCAGCAACTTACACTGTTTTGTGATTAAAAAAAAGGCCTAAATCTCTTTAATCCTGCGAATAAGAAGGTCAGCGAGCAGAATGACAGAAGAATGAGTGATGTGATTTTTGAATTGAACAATTTATGTCTTGGGAGAGAAACAAAAGGCTCACGAATGCATAACTTAGCCGTGTTGAAATAAATGACCTCTGTCTTCAACAGCCAGATAAAAAGCATGTTTCTAAAAGAAACAAACAAACGGGTTGAGACATTTCATTTTTTATTTTGTTTTAGCAGTGCAGACAGGAAAAAAGATGACAGAAATGTGATTAATTTGTGCACAAATTAACGTTGTAGAACTGTCTGTATATCCTCAAAGGTGATTCTATCTTCATCTCAGTGTTGAAGTTCTTCTTATCAAGTTACTCTGCATAACAATGATGTTAATTTTAGAAATATGACCGCAAGTGTCAATTTGGTCCAAATTGAAATCCAAATTTAATAATAACGTTTTTTTTTATCTTTTATAATAAAGGTCAAAGATGCAACAAAAATAATCAGAAATCACATCAAAAATCACAAAGGAGCGTTCAGAGCGAGCTTGTGTGAGAGGATCTGAATGTTAGTGACCCACAAGAAGTCTAAAGAAATGTGAAACTACAACTAATGAAACCATGTAAATCCTCTGTACTTAGTCAAATTCTGCATGAAAAGTTAGTGACAAATGGTACACGATGGTATTATTATTGAATTAGACAGAGGATTAAGATCATTTTGTGTCCTGTCTGTCTAATTGTCTGCCTGTTAATGAATGTCTAACACTATAAGTGACCGTCTCGAGATGTCACATCTTTGTGTAAATTTAGCACAAGCAAATCTTTCTTAGCCGTTTATCACACTTGATATCTTAAACTTTCATCAAATATTCGCCCTGTCACAGTAAATCAGTTTTTCTTTCTTTTAGGTTTGTGTGCATGGCCGAACATAAAGGACATATTAGCGCTCATGTCAGAACAGTCAACTAATAAAACATGGACCTCTTCATAGAGGACAAGGCTTGAAATGACACAGGACAGGACATTGTACAGGACATGACATAAACTGGTCTGACCCCAGCTGTGCACTTTGCTAAACTGCCTGCACCTGAACTGTAGATTCATCCTCTTGAGAGTTATTGTCTTGCAGAAGCAAGATTAGATTAAAAAGAAAAAAAAGCCTGCGCCACAAGCTTGCATCTTGTGTGTGTCTCTATGTGTGTGTGTGTGTGTGTATTTGTGCCTGCAGAGGACACAGCTGAGTTCCAGCGCAGGATGTGTACCAGACTAACCGCTCACTGCTCCCTTTCTGCTCCCCGCTGGGTTTTTCCTGTACTTCATAGTAACGACTCATGTTTGAGGCCGGGTGTCAATGACAGCCCACCTCACACACTCAGCGCCTGTGCAGCTGTAGCGTAACACAGCCCAACCTTGCCTCCAGCTGATAGCATTGTAATAATGAAAAATAGATGCTGGGGGTTGTGCATGCCTGGCTGCTTGCTTGAGTGTGGGTGCATGTATGCATGTACAAGTGTTACCTCCTCAATTAGTTTGCTGGAAACCAGGGTGAGCTGTGGCCATGTTTCATCCATGTTAATGAGGATATAAGAGTTCCCATCCCTCCAAGGTCATACACACTGTAGGAGTACTATAGGGATTAATTTCCCAGTGCATCCTTATTCCATATGCTCTGAATACGACGATGGACACACACAGATTAGACTGACCTTGTCACGTGTGTGGGTTTCTGTCTGTGCAAACATGTATACATACTTATCTTAATCCACGTGTGTGCTCAAGGTGTGCCAATCCCTCTCACCCATATCATCAGCTGCACTGTCATTGCATCCTATAACAGGGAATAAATTCAGATTTTACCCCACTGAAAAACACAGTTCAGATATCTGTTCCGTTTAGATGGTAACGACATGTCCTTGCACGCTGTCAATAGCGAATGTGTTGGAGGGTTTTCATTTTTAATCCAAATTGCTCATTTTTCATTTTCTTTTTTCTTTTTCTGTGTTTTACAATGTAAGCACATTTTGTTCTCAGAAAAAGTGCTTTAACCATGTGGAGGAATACAATTTCAAGAATTCATGAGAAAATACTTTAAGGAATATCAATAAATTTGATGGAACACAACATGCTTCTATCAAAGAATGTGATTCAATGCAGTTATAAAACAAAACATTTCATCCTTTTGTAAAATAAAGTGCTTTAAATTTAGCTGTTAGTGTCGAATTCCTCCGTTTTTTGAATGACTAACAGGTGACCCCCTCCCCAAGTTTCCCCTCAACACGTGATTTGCGCTGATGTACTTTAGCCTGCTAGGTGATTCATCGACGAGCATCTTGACTTGCGTCTTTGAACAATGAGCACCGAGCCAACGCCACTTTGCCTCTGATCAGGGGCTTTTGTTGGGAAGCTCCAAAAACAATCGGCAAGTGGAAAATCAGGGCTTAAGCCGTGTAGTGTGAACAAGGGTCTCTGTCTCAGAGGACCTCTTCAATATGACTCTGTGTGTATGTGAGTCTGGAGGAGCTGAGCCTCTGTGAAACACCGACACGAGGAGAGAGAGGAAGAGGAGAGACACCGATGTCCAATAGGATAAAATCATGAAGTGATGACATCTTGGACAGACGTGGATGTAAACCGCAACATGACTGGTTAGCAGAGACGTACAACGCATACACATAAGGCAGTAATTCTAGTTTTCATATTTTGTTAAATAGGTGCACAATATGACTGCAGACTACATGACCATGAAGCAACAATCATACAACAGTGTTACTATGCAGCATTCAGTTGCCAATTCTGTTTGTGCAAAAAGCAACAACAACAAAAAAATCCTGGCACGGCTCTGTCCTTTCAACAGTTGTGTTGCTGCTCTATGGCTGCCTCTTTAAGCCCTCCAGAATGCTTCCAAGGCGAGATTGCCATGCATGAGCTCATCTCAGAACCCAGAACCAAATCTTGCTCTGTGGCAAGCTACTGGTTGTCTGTCAGGAGAGATTCTGCTCCCTCTACCTTAACAACGAAGCCAACCAAGCATGACCACCTCTCCTTCAATGGAAGACACATATATGCCAACACTCTGCTTGTGTCTGTCTTTGTCATTCAGTCTCTTCGAAGACTCTGTAATCCAAATTGATAGGAGGGATGAGGGATGCAACACAAGTCATAAATTGGGGCTCAAAACCTATTCCAGCTTTTGAATTGTTTTTCCACTAAGCTCTCTTAGTTTCTTGTGGGTATAACTGGAGCAGAGGCTTGTTTGTTGCATGTACATTCTCTGTCATACCTGTAGAGCGACAGCAATCGAACAGACTGCAGACGATCTCTGGATGTTTTAGGGATTCATTGCATTGCTCAAGGACACTTTAGCGGAACAAGATCTATGTTGTAGCTAGAATCTCTGCGTTTTGGCGTTCAAGGGTGTTTTCCCTCGTCAGTGTGACAACCTGATTAGGAAGTGCTGGATACATTTGTTCAGGAGCTGTTCTGCTTCGCTTTATCCGCTTAAGATGAGGTGAGCAGGATTGATGGAAGGGAGGGAACCAGTGGACAGCCAGTTGCTCTCCCAAAGATGGAGCCACTTCCTAGGCTTAAGAAATGTTGCATGTGGATGGAAGAAGAAATGTGTTCATATTACTGACTCAAAATAATCAAACATGTATTGAGTTTCTAGATTCCATGGTGCATTCATTCATATGTATCCAATGAGGAGTCTGCAGGAGAGGGAAGACGGCATGCAGAGACATTAAATGGGCAGTTCTCAACGCTGGATAATAGAGTGTTTCAAAGAAGCAGATCTTAGGTAGTGAGCAACTGAACCTGCAGAGATGCAGATTATGTGAACTGAAGGCTTCGACGCTTCCCTTCCCCCGAGTCTCTCTGCATGCTCACATGATGCACACGTTGCCCTTCGATACCACAGCATTCATTTTTCTGTCCATCCCACACGACTCGAGCATGGCTCACTTTTTCTTGCCTCCCCCCGTTTGCCCTATCATCAGTGTAAAATACCTCACCCCTGCAGACAGAGACAGATGGAGAGAGCAGCACCAGCCCCCTGCTCAGCTCCAGTGATTTATGCCATGGTAGCACACACACACACACACACACACACACACACACACACACACACACACACACACACACACACACACACACACACACACACACACACACACACACACACACACACACACACACCTATGCATTCATGCATTCATGCATACAGTGCGCATGCGATCATATATCAGAGGATGAGATTGCATGCATAAATACGCAAGGACTCGTTGGTGAGACAGAGCTGAATGCATGACGGCACCTGTCTTGTGTTAATGTTAAATGCCAGAGCTCCAGGGCTTTTTAAAAGGACATGTGCATCTTTGAAGCAGTGGCAACAGAGTCTGACATCATTTGTCCCTTTCTATGACAGTTAAAGAGGAACAGGCTGCGGGCACATTCTTCCTCCTTATTCCACCTGACTGAGGTGTCAGACCTAAAAAAGCTGTTATACTCAGCTGCACTTTGTTACAAGAATGGAATATTGGTTGTGCTTTCTATTGAATGCCAACCAAGCAAACAGAGTGAATTTTTAAGGGTACCTAATGAGCACACAACACTGCTGCAGAAGGAGAGAGAGAGAGAGAGAGAGAGAGAGAGACTCAGTACACATGTTTTGTGTGTGTGCGAGGGTGTTTGTTTATGCCGCGTTGTGGTCTGGGGCTGTTATGGTGTTGCAACAAGGACATGCTTGGTGTACATGAGGCAACGATTTGTGAGTAAGGTCATTGTACACGATGTCCTCCGCTCTTCACCCCCTCCCTCTAACCACACAGACACACACGCACGGATACGCATCCATCTTTTTGATATTAATTCTGTTGTGTAGAGGGATGGGGAGGTGGAGGGGAGGACGGGGAACAGAGCTGGGGTTGGAATGGGGAGAAGGGTGGCGGAGGGCAGGGCGGTAAAGGGGACAGAGGATGGAAGGAAGCAGTCAGATGGCAGACGGGTAGAAAGAGGAGAGGAGGGCTGATGGAGGAATGAATGGAGGGATGAAGGTAGAAAGAAAGACAAAATAAAGGGGGTAGAGCAGTGGTGGAGGGGAAATCGTTTATCCTGCAGCCCAGGTAAGGGTGACCTGTTTGTCTCTGTCGGCCTCTGTTACTCCCCTGATGTCTCTATAATAGGCCTGTGAAGCAGGTAGACACGGCAGCACAAAGCAGCGGCCCACAGTAACAGAGGCTCACAGGCGCGCTTAAGCTCCATTCCACCCCAGTAACTTCGGGGAATTCACAGAAATTTTAGTTAATTAATTAAATAGCACCATTTGTTATTTGCAATAGGCTTGCTTTTTTTAAGGAGCTGCATTTAACTATCTGAACATTAATATAGCAGCAAACAACTATTTGCTATGTGAAGATACAGTGGGGTAATGTATCTGAAGAGCGAATGAAGTCGCTCTTCCTCTGTGTGTGATGTTATCCAAGCTTCTCCTCGCTACGTTAACATAGCCGTGCCGGCTGCGAGTGCTTTTAGTGCACGTTAGTGCATGTGAGCAAACCCCTTTTGGTTAGCTCGCGGCCGCCGCTCTGCACTGCCATCCGGACCGACAGAGTCGTGGTCATATGTAGTGCCCACCCTCTGTGTTCCCCCTCAGGTAAACCGTGGGAGCTCTGTCAGCACTTTCGCAGTAGTTTGCACTATTAGCTAGCTATGAGCCGCGAGCTCATGTTCAACATGTTGAGAGACAATTTAAATGCTCCAAGTCTCGGATCTTACACCTTTAACTAATGCGGCTTTAGGAAAAAGAAAAAAATCTGTAAAAAAACTAACTCTTTAGAGCAGAGGACCGATGTTACCGACTTTAGTGATTCTTTGACTTTTCTTCTAGCGCCATCATGAGGTTGACATTCACGGTTTTGAGTGAAATGGCTCAACAACTATTGGATGGATTGTCATTAATTTAGTACACACATTCATGTTCCCCCTCAGGATGAATTGTAATACTTTTGGTATCCTGACTTTCCTATAGCGCCATCATCGGGTCTAAATTTCAATTATTGTCTTATACTTTCATGACCAAATACCTGCATTTCCACAGAAATCTTTTCCACAGAAATCTTTTCCACAGAAATCAGCCACAGAAATTTGGTAAGAAATGTCAATATTACAGTCATTGCATTTAGTTTACAGCTCAAAAAACACATTTAAGTGTGCTGTACCTCTGTAAGCCTCAAAGAGCTGCTAGCATGACAGGAGTCTTGTTAGTTTTGTTTCCCCATGAAGGACCAATCACAGTTGATGTGACGTCATGTCAAAATATTTCTAGTGCCAGTTCAACAGCAAAGAAAAGTATTTTTTTCTGAAACATCAGTGAAAAAAAGACCTGAGAATCAAAGGACAGCAGCTTCTTTCTAGATGTAAAATTTTGCACAACTGTTCAACAATCACGCAGGGAGAACTCCATTGTGGAGTGAAAATGTCAACATTTCACGACAAACGAACTCCTGCAATCCACTGAACGCCACAGATTGATGACTTATAACAGTGTAAGAGTATTCAAGGGAGGATTTTTCCTTAAGGCAGTAGCTATAGATCGAGCTGGCACTTGAAATAAAAGTAAGCCAGCCAGCCGGGTCTCTTTGATTTGTCTCTGCTCACTTCCTCCTCCTGTTTTTTCTGATCGTCCTGTCCACATGATGCAGTAATGACAGCCCCCTTTTTCCTTGCTACAAAATCACCTCGGTGAAGAAGATCCGTTTCATTACTTTGATTTGGAAAAAAAACTGAGTGTGGTGGCAAAGTTGAAAATGAGCGCAGATGAGAGGGAGAGAAAGAGACAGAGGGTGAGAAGAAAGAGAGACGAGAGGAAAGCTTGGCCTAGAGCTATGGAAAGTTGTAATAGATGTTATGTGAGCAGCAGGAGAATAAAAAGCATGTGGGCGTTTTTATGGAATTAAGACTTGGGTAGTCATTACCATATTGTCTAAGACTTTTCAGTTTTTCATAGGATTGCATTGGTTTTTCTCAAATTACATCCCCAAATAATACACATAGATATGCAGATGGACACATTAAAACAGTGTGAGCACGTTATCTAGTAGGCTGATTTTAAAAAGCTTTACTTTAACTCAAAAACAGTTAAAGCACCGAAAAGATGATGTGAAAAATAAAAGGCTTTATATTCCCAATTTGAATTCAAATTTCTAAAGCCACTTAGACCAAACTCTGGACTGGACCTTACTGTATAAGCCTTTCATTTAAAAAACAGTAAGGGCAGAAATCAAGGAATCAAAGATTCAAGGATAATTAATTGTCATTATGCAACACAGGGTTGCACAACAAAATGCAGTTGTAGCCCATTTGCTACACGAGAAAGACATGAGAAACAACAAAACAAAATGAGTAGTTTACTCCTGTGCATTTTTTTCACTTGCATCAGGAGGAATGCAAACGGCAGAAACAAAACAATTTTCTATACAGATAATATGGTCGACATCTAAACATAAAAGATTCGACACCAGGGAAACAGTGTCCATCAACTTTGACTTTGTTGGAGCACCAAGCTCATTAATGAAAACAGAGTCCGCCTCCTCTCGACCCACCGGTGTCCTGCGTGCTCCTGAGGCCCCCCACTGTCAAGTGCAGTTTGATCCGGGAGGCCACGATGAGCCGGGTCTCTGTAAAGATGTGGGCACAACAGTCACCGCCCTCCGGTTGCTGGGTTAGCTGGAATTGTCCTGCGACTGGAGATTAGCCAGGAGCAGATCGGGTGGGGGAATAGCCTCAGGTCCTAGCTTGGTTAGCTAAGCTTCCATCTCGGCTCTCTCTCTCGTTTGGCCCTGCAGGTCTGACTGGTTGGTGATCATCTCAAGGTCCAATCACCACAAATTCATCTCTGCTCTCCACTCTTCCTTCTCCGATGTTGATGAGTGCATTCTGTCATATAAGTGCTCCAGTGATCAAAAATGAAAAGACAACAAATTAATGAGCCGCTGTTGCCAACAGTCTAGCCAAATGCAAACAAACATCCTTGGAGAGGAATCCAGCTAACCTTTTATAGGGAAACAAAAAGGTCTCCAACAAAAGAAATAAAGTCGACCAAGCCACGGTGCTTAAAAACAATGAGCCTACGAAAGTTGAAACTTGAGTCTTAGTACTGATAGAGACAAAAGTGACAGGTGAGCAGGGGGAAGTGAAAGGATACCTCTGCTCCAATGTGCTACTTGACTGGCACCTCACTGTCATCCTGAACTGTCACCGAAGAGCCAGTCACCTGTTGACATGTGTCCCACCTTACAGTCTGTCAGTCGCTCAGAGAGAAAAGTCCTTAGTGAGGTCACTGGGTAACAAACAGTGGGATGTTTACAGTTTAAACCCTACAGGCCCCACAAGGTAAATTATGTGCAATTTAAAAAAGAATTATATTTTACAACAACAACAACAAAAAAGGCCCACTTACCGGCTTCGTGCAGAGCTTAGAGATGCACCGATGGTCCTGTAACTTGGCTGCAGTTTTGGAGAAAGGTTATTTAATAGTCAATGTTTTATTATGAACATAATATTGAATTTAAATTTTCCCAAAAAGTAAAAGTTACAATTTGTTTTCTCAATTCTAGGTGTTGGAAAGAAAGAAAATTTGAATCTGCAAAAATCGATATCTAAAGCTCAAAAAATGGAAATCTGAATCGGCCAAGAAAATTGCCTTTGGTGAATTTTTACTATTAACACGATCAAATACTTGATTCAAATTATTAACTGTATTTTCTTTGTTTACGTCCCAGAACCGGGCCGCATCTGCCCACTGAACAAATCAACAAAACAACAGCAGCACATGCGAATAATTTTGAGAGCATTCTGGCAGGTGATGGCCTCGTAGTCTAACTGGGAATCCCCACTGGAAGCGAGAAGTAAAGCGACATCAGTGGTGGCTGAGTGGCACATAAGCGTTATGTCATCCAATCCACACTGACTCCATCTTCCGTCCAAACATCTCTGCCTGTCTGTCAGCAGCAGCTCCTGGGAGCAGCTGAGTGGGCAGCGGCTCGCTAACCTGCCTTCACCGGGCTGACTGACAGCCGACATTTACTGAACCCAAATAGTTTTCATGTCAGCTCCATGGGAAGAAATCAGAAGTGTCTGTAGGCCTGTGTAATGATTTAATTGATTTTATTTTCCCGTCCACTGGAGCAAGTGAGGGGAATCTGCCTGTAGTGAAACAGGCACGCTCACAGACAGACTTGGGGCCTTCATCAGTCAATGTAGGTACTGTTAATACATTCAAAACACATACACTGTATACAGTGGGATAGTTGCGTGCTTTAAACAGCTGTCTATGCAGATTACGCTTCAATAAATGCCGCGAAAACAGAAGAAATGGAGATTTAATTTGTTATTATTATAATCTTTTACCTTATTGAATTTTTTCAAGGTATTGTCTATTGGGATCAGTTTCATTGAAGGATTGCATGAGCTCTTGGTATATTTGAGAACAAAACCCTGAGATTGAGAGCCAGAAGGGCAAAACTGTTGCCTTCCTTCTAGAAATGTCAGGACATTTACAATGAAAACATCACTCATGGCTGAAGAGTTATAGGTTTACATGTTAAGGTCGGGAAAATCTAGCTGAGGCAACTTACTAAACACAATTACTTTATAGTCTCATCCCAGAAATGACTGATTAATATTTTTGCCTTGAGTCTTCACTCATTTGCTGACATAATTAGTACAGTAGATGCAAGTATCCCAGGAAGGGTTTCCCAAGCCATGTGTGAGTTGAAACTGGATGAATGAGGTACATTTTGTAACCTTAAATTTTCCCCATTGTATGTGTTGTCTTTAGGTTTTATACGGCGATCCACATGTTAATTACGTCTGACATGTTGGTGTAAGAGCAGCGCGATGTGTGGAAGCAGCGAATGTGTTTGAGCGACAGACAGAGAACGGCTGTTGTTAGAAATCTAAGCGGAGAAGAAATTAGCCGTAACGTTGTCGCGCCTTATTAAACGTACACTGTCACACACGCTTCTGACGTGGAGCCGGACTGCTGCTTGGTGGGGCCTTCAGCGGAGGAGCTCCCAGCATGCTTTGACTCAATTGAGGTTTGCCAGTCATGTATTAAAAGATCGATCTCAGGATTTTATGAATAGATATCATTCAAATGAAGAACGTTGTAAAACGGAAAAATGTATTCTTTAAACCCATCACTAGTACGTTGTGCTTACAGCTAAAGAATCTCTTGTTTTGCTGTAAACGTGTCTTATATAGCTTCTTTACAATAATACGGCACTTTGTCGTACATTGTAGCTTGTACAAAATAAATGTGTTGTTTGTGTGCACATCCTGGAGGCGAAATATAATATTTGTAGATCAATAAAAAACATTGTATTCTAATATATTCCACTCACTATCCTAATCCATCCTTTCCTATTAGCAAACACATGGGCATGCTGGCTACAATGACTTGTGTAATTAATAGTCATGGTGGGGCAATTAAAATCGGGAGGCTTTATGGGCTTGCTGATTAAGATATTTAAAGCACCCAAGGCTCTTATTTTTGTGCAAGTTTCTGCGTATCTTCGTGTTTGTACTCAATTTCTTTTTGTTTCCTCCAGGAAAATGTGTGTTTGTGTGAAAAATGAGCACTGCCTTTGTGTTTGTGTGCGATTTGAGAGCGCGTACAAGACGAGGAACAGTTTCAACACTTATCCTTGACTTTTCCTTTACCCGCATGCAATTAATTACTGCCCCGACCAGCAGCCGTGGGATCAGCTGCTCAGGAAATGAAAACACATCAGTGTAAATGCAAAGCCAGCCAATTCTGGGAGTGTTGTTGTGCGGCACGCTGAGACCCTGCACCGACATCCATTTGCAATGACAATCATTATCGCGTGAAAGCAGTGGTCTCCAACTCTATTCCAGAGGGGATGTGTGTGTTCACAGTCCCACATTAATCCATATTCACTCTCTTAATTGGTTCAATTAGTTCTCTCAGATACTTTATGAATTTTACACTCTGCCTGTCCCCAGATAAAGTCCAGTTAACGTATTACCGGGCAGAGGTTACAAATTGGGTTCCCAGTGGTGAGGCTTAATACACAGAGGATTTGAAGTCATTTATGTGGTTGAGTGGGCTAAAAACTGTATTGCTGACACTGTAATGAGGGAACACAAGCATCTTTGCCTCACCGGGAAGTCTTACGCAAGACTAACACTCGTGGGAATTCATACACAGGCACACACGCATGCCATATCGGACACAGATGCCTAACCACACAATGGGAGGTAGATATTCTTACAACAATATCTCATTTACAAACACTAAGTCAACCTTTAATGCGCTTAAGATTCATTCTGTAAGCGATGTGTAACTTTTCAACCAGATACTATAGCAGCGGTTGCCCACCATTGTTGCAGTGTAATGTCAAAGTACATTAACCAAGGACATGGAATTCACCTGTGATGATGTCACTGAAAAGGATTTCATTCTTCACACAAAAATATTTACTGCTTTACATCTTTCGTGTAATGTTCTGGGTTTTAGGTATCAATTCTGCCGCACTCTATTTTGCGCAATGTTTCTGTACATTTTTAATAACTTACTAGGAAACGCTACTTTATCACCTGCCCACCCGAACCCGTGATAATTTCTTGTAAACTTTCCCTAACCCGCCTAACCCACATCACTACTACACCGTCACCACTGGAATCTTATTCTTCAAATAGTGTAGTAGCCTACAAATAACATTAGTGTAGCCTAACCTGTATCTGCAACTCTGCAAAAATATGGGTTTAAACTGATTGAATAGACATGCAAAAATAAAAAAAAGAAGAAGCTGCGCAGCATTCAAATGTTGATTTAGAATCTGAATGTCAGCGTTATCAAGCTTTTAAGCTTGAAACCATTTGGTCGAGCCCTAGAATCTGACCTTGGGACGGGGCAGAGAGTGGTGTCAAGTGATGCACAATTCATCCTGCTTTTAATTTTGTTCCATAACAATGCATCTGATTTTATTAACTGATCATATGTTGTCAACTGTCAGGTGAATGCAGTGGAATACAAAAATGTGTTCCTTCTTAACAGGTTGAGAAGTAAAAGTATAAAGTAGCATAAACTAAGAAAAGAAAAGTACATATACCTCCAAAATTGTACTGAAATCTAATTGATAATTAAGTAACTTCTAGTCATTCTAAAATAACCTTTCATCTCAATACTTTACAATAAATGTTGTTTGGTCCTCTGTGTGTGTGTGTGTGTGTGTGTGTGTGTGTGTGTGTGTGTGTGTGTGTGTGTGTGTGTGTGTGTGTGTGTGTGTGTGTGTGTGTGGTGTCACTCAGACACTTCCAGTAGATGTGTTTTGCACATGTCTGTACACAGTGAAAAATGTATTAAAATCACACATTTATATATATATATAAAGTATACTGTGTATATATAGCCGTCTAATTAAGCTATTCATAACCACTGGGCCGGCACCAACTGGTGGCTCCCAAAGTGACATCTAGTGGGCTGTGGAGGTAAAAATAATGTTAGGGTAATTTATAAAGCTTGTTATAGTGTTTCAAACAAAACACAATTTCAATGACTAGTCATATTTGAATGTCACCATCCCTATGACGACACATCAGGTAGAGAGAAATGTGTTGCGCCGCTGTTGGCTAGCTAACGCCTCGGATGCAGTGACGCAGAATGGATTGGTTTGAAATGAAAAAGTGATCTTGCGCCAGTAAAAGCTCCAGAGCGTATTTGAATACATAAAATTAGGATTCATAATGGCAGGCGGTGATGGGTGACGGGTGACGGTATGCAGAATATTTTATTTGACGACTAATCTTTTTTTATTCCCCCCATAAATATAATTTTAAAATCATGTTTAAGGAGACTGGTTTAATCAGCTGGAGGCTTGTTAAATAGCCCTGCAATGGTTTTGAAAGAGTACAAACGGTTGCAAACCTCTCCCATTGTGGAGGATTGTGAAAGAGGGCGTTAGCAAGTCGTTAAAATCCCTGCTCCAGCCTGCGGGGGCAGCACTGAGTATAAACTTTAACACTCAGTTGCATGATTTAAATCATGACAGCAGACCTCCAAACTATCCCCTTTATGCTCGCCTTTCCTCCAATGTGTAATAACACCAAGGTCCACTGTTGGATTGGTACGCAAGAGCCAACCCACATCCACACATGATAAACCTTTATTAAATCAATGTTGGCATGTGAAATAAGTGATTAAGTTAGTGACATGCTAAACTATGTGGCTTAATGGTCACTCTCCTTTAACGACTGAGTTAAAGATACTGCACAGCCAGGAAGTGGGGACCAGTTTGAAAGACACGAACACACACTTGCGTGCACGTGCACACACACACCGTCAAACAAATGAGGCCGTTGCATTAGTGCCTTTCTAGTGAATGGAGAGCGCGTATTGATCTGGAGAAGAAGCTCATACATCAGTGTGGTTTGGCAAAATGCCATTAAGGTGGAGGAGAAATTATATACAGACATTCGCACACCCAATCTTTATTCTTTTCTTTCCCAGAATAAACTGGCTAAACTTTCTGCCTGTTAAAAGTGTCTTTCTAGGTAAATATTATTCGTTATTGCATGTTAGTTTTTTCTCCTTGATCTCCTTTTCCTTTTTTTTTTTCTTACTTTCCCCGGTTGTCTTTCCTTTGTACCTTCTTCCTTTTTTTCTGAACCCTCGGTGTCCAGCTTAAGGTTTTACATGAAAGTGACTGTACAGTCGAGTACAGTGCCGGCGACGGAGTTGCAGACGGCTGGTTGCGGCTCCGGAGAGCGTCCTGTCTTTCCTTTACCGTGCTATTTGTGGGGTCTGACAGGCGAACTGGGAATAGCAAGATGATTCAGCACTACAGGGTCAGGATCTATGATAATATACCATGGGGAACATTTCCATATAATGAACACTACATCTTCTGTAGAGGCCCTCTTGAGGAACGAAGATGAGGGCACACAGATAAAGAGGAACGAGAGAAAGGGAGATCAAGGGAGATTTCAAGAATGAGAGAGGGAGAATAAAGGAGGAGGACGGAGAGAAAGGAGAGGCAGAATAGTGGAGACGGCAATAATGAGAGAGAAATTTTAATGGGAGAGACAAAGAAGTAAAAGAGAAAGAGGTAATGTTAATGCAGTGCAGCCAGCAGTTTGAGCTCCCTCTGCAGCACTTGCGAACACTCTTGGCCGTGTTGAGCATTTGCTCTTTCATATCAGCCTCCTGCTGCTACTGTAAAATAGACGCATTGAGAGAAAGAGTTTTACGTGCATTTATTTATGTATTTGTGTGTGTACGTGATTGCACGTCTGCAAACCCTTTTGTCGGGAAGTTGATAACAAATTGCCATGCTGGCTCTTGATTTGTATGGATAAAAGAAGCCATAATGAGCCCCATAATGCGAGCTATTTAGTGCCCCATTTGAAGCAAGCTGCCATGTCAGTCAGGAACTTCGCGACAAGCCTGGGCTTTTGTCCTGAAGTCTTGAACAATAAAGTGATACAGCGATGACGGACATGCACACACGCCCAACCCACAACCCTGCATCTGTTCAACATTCATTATTCTCCTCTCCGTTGTCTTGCAGAGAGAGAAAACCGCCGTGAGCTACAGAGCCGAACCAGGCTGGACCAAGCGGCTGCCTCTTTTCATGTCCACTGCTGCTAGAGCTGGTTCCACATGGCACACAAGTGTGAAATTGGTGAGTAGATTATATGTGAGTACTATGATGTGAGAGCAGCTGGTCCATCTTTACAGGTCAATACTGATCAAACATGGCTGATAATGTGTGCAGTGATTCTATTTTTTCGGCTTATCTAGGCAGATATCAGGATACTAGTGGACCCTCTCATTGGATATAAATTGTATTTATTGATAAAAAAATCCATTACAAAAGACTATACAGTGTAATTTCCACATACATCTTCCACTTGATACTTAATAACTAAAAGGTTTAACAAATTAGAACAACAAACACATTTCATCGTTGATCCCTTATGATGAAAACCCATTCTGCGCTAAATGTACATAAAAGAATTAAACTAAAAGTCTTATAAATAGTCATATTATTGACTCATTGTTGAAGTTTAGCCCTGGCTTGACCAATTTGCAGTGCTCAGCTAAGTGATCAAGGAACCAATACGACGCCTCACTGCTCTCTGTCAATACACCTGGTCTGACTTTTGGCTGAGGTGAAGAGGGGAACAGATCTATAGCCGCCTCCACCGTTCTCTTCTTCCCTCTCATTAGATCCACTCTATTAAACTCCTTATGCATCTGTCTGTAGGCTGCTGGGAGGGGGTTAGGAAACAATCGGGGAGCCCTGCTGGTGGTCGCTGAGCTCCACTGTCGCTGATGATCTGACAAAAAGCGCTGAAAATGCACCAAGTTTACAGGTTGTCGAAGACACTGGTAGGATTTTTGATTACAACAGTAAGACTTGTTTTTGAGTAGGCAACGACATGTGCATAAGAAATAGATACATATTTACATGATGGTCTTTCAGGACATTCTAAGAAATGGATTATTTTGCTCTCTGCTGGAGAATTAGATATGAAGCTATATACTGCTCTCATATGTGTACTGTAAATATGGAGCCAGCAGCCAGTTAACTTAGCTTTGCTTAGCTCAGCACAAAGACTGGAAATGGTAAAAAAAACAGCTAGATGTCTCTGTCTAATGGTTCCAAAATCTGCCTACTACTGCATCTAAAGATCATTTATTAACATGTTATATCTCACTTGTTTAAACTGCACAAAAATCTAAATATAACAACAACAATTGAGTGTTTTACGGTCATATGATACAACATTGTCCAGTACATCAATCCCTGAAACTGAATTGTCATTTTCATACTTTTTGTACGGATTAAACAAACAAGCTGTAACATGTTCAAAATGATCTTTCGAAGTGCTTGTAAGTGAATTATGTTATCTTTGGACAGGCTAGGAGTTATTTATCTACTGTTCCTTGTCTCTATGCTAAGCTAAGCTAAACAGCTTTTAGCTGTAGCCTTATATTTGACAGACATATGTCGGAACATTGGTTCCTGTGTGTATGCACTATACAATAAATGTGTGTGAAGCGTCATTCAGGGGTGGAGTGGAGGCGAATGGGACCGTGGGGCACAGAGGAGGCAGAGGGGTCAGACATGGCCGCAGTCGTCACTCCCATCTTCTTCAGGGAACGCTCGTCTGTCACTGAGATGGAGCGAGAGAACGCAGGACGTGAGGCAGCCGGGGAGTCTGAGAGGGAGAGTTGGATAAAGAGAGAGAGAGAGAGAGAGAGAGAGGGAGATTTTTAAAAAAAATCCTGATTCCTTTATCCTTGATTCTCCCTCATTTGCCTTGACATCAAGATGCTTTTCACGTTATGCCATTAAAGCAAATTGAAATTGACAGACTGAGAGATGGAAAGAGAATTAGATACACATGACATGAAAGAAACAACAGTACAGAGATAAAAGAGGAAGAAAAGCAAAAGAGACACTGAGAAGAAGAGAAACAGAGGGACAACGGTTTGAGTTTTCAATTTATTTAAGTATACTCAAGATCTGTGTCGTTCACTTAGATTCCCATTAGTTAAATCCCTTATTGGTATTCAACCCGCACTCCTGACTTTGTATTAGACTCCAGTGTAAATGACATCCATTTACTTTTATTATGGTAGATGAATGAAATGAAAACTATCATTTGGGCTGTGCAGATATATACACAGTGGCAGCGTTTGGCCTGTAGGGGGTCATGGCGGTGCAGCGAGCTGCAGCAGGTTGAGCAATGACTGCAGATTTGTTGCAGCTTGATGTCTCTCATCATCACAGAGAGAGAGAGGGGGGGGAGAAAGGGGAGGGGGAGGGATGGGGGGAGAGAGAGAGAGAGAGAGAGAGAGAGAGAGAGAGAGAGAGAGAGAGAGAGAGAGAGAGAGGCAGCAAAAAGCTACAGGGCATACTGGGAATTCTACCTTTGATATCTCTCACATCCAGCTGAGGTTCACCAGACTCACCAGCAGGGGGCAGGGTGCCCATATACACACACACACACACATGCACACACAACACACACACACACACACACACACACACTCACCACACATAGGCCCAGGCACAGACCCCACCAGGGCTGACATTTGCAGCTAAGTGCTGCAATGGCTGGTTATTTATGTTGAGAGGGCTGTTGATGGGGCGAGTTCAGCAGGTGGCTGCATTACACTGTTTATCAGGCTGACGCAGTGGCATTATCACTTCATGAGCCAGCATACACTCTTTTCCCCCCTTACATCTGTCGTTCTGTCGTCCTTTTCTGGGCATACACCCTCTTGTCTCTCCCTCCTCACTGCTCCATGTGTAGTGAAATGCCTCCTGACTGCTCTTCCCTCTCCTTTTTTTTCTCCCACAGTTGTGTGCCAGACATCTGGGTACTTGTAGGGCACAGCTAAGGCACTAATAGCGCAGCCAGCCTCAGTTCAAGCCTGTTAGCATTACAGAGTTATTCATTCATACTATTTTGTAGTCTGTTGACAACAATGGATAACATGGTGGGCTAAATAAATGCAAAATACCTGTTAGATTTATTGTAAATTCCTAGTGATTTAAAAATGTTTATTTCTTTCCTCTCTCCTCGACTCCTTCTGCATCCGCTACTTATTTAGCTGAAATGAGATGCACTAATAATAACCGCACGGCACAATTATGCATTTCCAACTGACTGCTCTTTTCATATACTACTCATCTCTCTTTATCTTCGCTAGTGTCACATCCAGCTGTATTCCCTCTCCTCTCCCTCTCTCTTCCCTCCCATCCTCTGTGGTATTTCTGGACAGTGCAGGTCAGGAGCTGCAACCTCACCTGTGTTCTGACTGGATTTGACTTTAGTGTTGGTCTTCTCTTGCATTGCTTGCTCGTACTCTCTCACCTCCTCATAACTCAGCCCTGTGGGGAAAGCAACACACACACACACACACACACACACACACACACACACACACACACACACACACACACACACACAGCATCAGAACAGAGTATGTAATATGTATTACATTCCACAGGGTGTATATCTAAGAATACAACTAAGTACAGCACACAATAGTTTCCTCTTGTGTGTGTAATATGTAAAACTTTACGTTGTGACCCACCGTGCCATTCGTCTATCCACATTACTGCTTGCCTGTGGCCAACCAGAAGAATGTCCCGGATGTTCTGAAATAATACCAAAAACAAACACATGGCAGGAAAAAGAAAATGTAAATATAATATATATATATATATATATATATATATGTAAGCTGAGCCCAACCACGCACCCTCCACCACAATCATTATTAAGATAACTTAGCTTAAATAAATGGAAACTTATCTCAGCAGTCTTATTTGCGCTTACCTGTTTCAAAACTAAAACCACATTCCCGTAAACGCTGTAACAATGTTGGGAACTGGGCGTTTCTAGTTTTGTTCTTAGTGGTTTTGCTTTTTCTTTCTAGTTAAATTACTTTGCTTCACTGTGGAGGATACATGTGTTGGATCAAACGGGATATTTTAAAACCAGTTCCGCTTGTTACAGCTTTCTGAGAAACTCTGAAAACCTTTGCTTTGTTTACACCAGAAGAACTGAGGTCCTCTTACTTTTTTTTATTGTTTATTTATTATTGTTTATTTTTCCAATAAATCTGATTTAATGTTGTATTACATAAAACTGAGGTCAACTGAGAGCCTTCTTGGCTGGAAATTAATGTAAAAATGATTTGTTTGTGTCAGAATGCAACACATGGCACATTTGAATAAAAAATAACCAATCCGGATGGCGTAGGATCACCATTTTTACTGTAGGTGTATAAAGACTCCAACATGCAGGAATCAATGCTTGAATGGAGCGCAGCGCTTTATTAAATCCAATTAGCAATAAATTCCCTTTTTGGCATCTTGTATTACTCGTAACATTAATTGCGTATCGTGTCTTGATCCAACCCTCTTTACATCAGCACAGGGAAAAGGCATGATGGGGGGGGGACTTTGTCTCACTCTGTGTATGAAGTCCTCAGTCTTGGTCTGGAAGCCGTACACCTCGAAGCTGCATTGCACCCTCTTATAGGAGCACATAATGGGCTTGTGGTTGTCTCTCCAGCTTTTCTCCAGAGGCCCTCGGCCAGTTTTACTTGACAGCCAGCGACTCAGATCCTGCACAGAGTAAACAGTGGGTCTATACGTTAGATGCTGAGTCTGCAGAAACTTTAGCACCGTGAGGCGTCTTCGGGGGGAAGCTATGGGTGTGCGTGTGTGTGTGTGTGTGTGTGTGTGTGTGTGTGTGTGTGTGTGTGTGTGTGGAGCTGCAAGCAGATTGTTGCTCAACAGAGCCAATAGGAGGAAAGTGTGGTAACACACATTACGAAAGTGTTTGTGCTTTTACGTTTTCACCGAGTCCTTTAATCTATGAGTTTAGTTTGTTGTGCTTTTTTTGTTTGCGTTTGTATGCATGTGTGTTTGTGTATGCATGTATACACATCTGTGTTGATGTGTGCTCGTCTGCATGCTTCTGTGTACCCATGACTGTGAATTGACCTTTGTCTCTAAAGACCTGAAGGGAGGGAAGAAGTGTGAAACCGTGGCAGTGAGAGAATGAAGATTTAAAAAATATAGTTTGTCACTAATTTTATGCTCTTTCAGAAGCAAAGACTCAAGCTGGTAAAGCAAAGTAAATTAAAAAAAATCTAATTTATTTGCCTTTTATAAATAATTATTATTTGAAGAGAAGTTCCACATTTTGGTCAATATGCTTATTTGCATCTTGCCATAAGTCCACTTATATAATGTTACTCGCTTAATGTTACTAATGTTACCCTTTTGCAACATAAGTTGAGCTCCTCAGCTAAAGTGCCAACTTAACGTTAATGTTAGCCCCGGATGGTTCCATTTTCTTTATGCTCAGATAATATTAGCAAGGCCAATACTGTCATAACCTTAATGTTATTGAATGATGTAGGTAAAAGGAACGCTTGTTTTGTTTTATTCTATAGTGGATGTAATGCACTTAAATACAACTTTGGAACCAGCTCTGCCCTCTCTTGACTGCTTTCATTTGTGCCTCCACGTAAAACCACAATTTCATTTTTTACATCTCTGTTTGATGTGAATTAAACTAACAAAGTGCAACATGTTACTAGAAAGCGTTAGAGGGGCTGTTAGGTGTATTTAAAAAAAAATGTAAACAGAAGCCGGCTGGCTCTTTTCCCCACTTCCAGTCTTTATGCTAAACTATGCTATGTGCCTCACGTCTCTAGCTTGATACAAACACACGAGAGTGGTATCAATGTTCTCATGTAATACTTTGCAGAACTATTCCTTTTCAGGGGACCTTTTATGCCTTTATTTTCTCTCATGTAATGTTACTGAATATTAAACGTGGCCAATGTTTCAAATAATGAGGTAAACATATGTAAAAGTAATCCCTGAGAGCAAAAACCTCAGGCTTCAGGCTGTTTCGTTTTTACTTTTGCAAAAAGCTGATGTAACTCGTCACAGAGTTCTTAATACCGTCATCTGCTCCAGGCACAGGCCACCCTCGAAGGACGGAGCTCTGCTCAGGACTACTCTTCAAGTTTTGTGTGAAGGAAAGTTAAATTTGTTTGCATTTCCTGAAGAAGATAACACCTGACGATATTGAATACAGTTTTGGGCCAATAACAGCCATGCTAACTCTGTCCTCAACAACAGCCCAGTGTGTAGCTAGATTTTCAGCTCGGCTGATGCTAAAAGACGGGGCTTTTCCATCTGTAAAAGGCTGCGTTGAGACAGAGGTGTAAACTGTAAGTAACCTTATTTCACTTAAATGTTTGTCTTGTATTGATAATCAGACCAAATGGCTTGTGAATACAGTTTTAGTGCAGACAATGTAGCCTAGGTAATATATTTAGGGAGCAAACGGTGATTGGCACATAGTATTACAGCCATGCACTAAGCAGTCAGATACATGCTTTTATTCCAACAATATCCGCTCAAAACTTTTTTTTCACAACCGCCATAGATGAATATCACCAACCCCCAAACATGTTACCTGATTGCTTGCAAATTACAAGCAATCAAGGTAAGTGGGTTTACTTGATAATGTGGAACAATGGGGGAGGGGGAGGAAAGAAAGGCAGAACGTAAGACTTTGTGGATTCCATTGTTTTTTCATGTGAGAACTAAGGGATTTAAACCACTACCTTGTTCTGTAGGAAACCATGCTGTAAAAAACATGCTCTGCGAGTAATGATGAAGGACTGTACAGAATATGTACGTTTTTGCAACTTATTTGACCTATTTACACTGTTGTTTTATAAGGCTCAGCAAGTGTTCATAGCAAACGCACCATTATTTATAAAGACTAAAGCTCTAGTGTGTAGCGTGTCGAGTGCAGTTCCTTTGATATTATTACATTACAGTACTATCTAATACTGAACCTGACATGATTTACAGGTCATCTGAGTGACCTGATGCTCGGCCCAGAAGCTCCCGTTTGATGAGGTGTTCCTGAACCCACTACACTCTCCCCACAGAATGAGAAACCATCAGAGGAGAAGCTGCATCAGAAAAGTCTTGGTATCCACAGGAAGACGTGTCAGGTTGACCACTGACCTGAGGGTCCCATTACCAGCTGACACAACGTTGGTATACAGGAAACCATTTACTCTGATGGTGGACATGACATGGACAGTTTTGACTTTGGCTACTTTTCGTGTATCCAATTTATATTTCAATTTCATCGTCAATAAATTAAGTGGTGTATTTTTAACGAGGGTTTATGTCATTTTTGTATTTGGAAGTAAGGATCTTACAGAAATACAACACGTTAATACACAAAGGCTTTATGTAATTGCATTGTTTTAACAGGTAAATAATTGGATTTCGTGCATGTAGAAGGGTAAAAATATCCTTACTGTGAGCCACACATTTCTGTTTCACAGTCAAACTTTATTACAATGTTGACAAATGACAATATGAATTCTCTATGAATGAATTCTCAGATTCTTGCTGGAATGTATGCCGCGTATGGTTTTAGGGTTGGAACTACTGGTTATAATTTAAGGAAGTAGAAGTGCCGCTAGTTGACACACACAAGTGAGTCTGTCTGTCAAGACAGCGACGGCACTGAAGCGAAAGACCCGGAAACGCAGACCAATCAGAGTCGACTGGGAGTGGAGGGCTTAAAGAGATGAGCTAAAATGTGTTTCAGACGGAGGGTAAATAAAGGTATATTCAGGCAGACAGTGTTGGAAAAATAAAGTTTTTCTTGAACATTAAAAGCACGTAAACTTGGTCTAGCCGACATCCCAAATGCAAGTATGAAGCGGAAAATTAGAACGATGGGTCCCTTTTAATGTGATCGATATAGTTTTTTCGACACATCGTCATTTGTTTTTGCCTTTCTGTGGCTGCACATTCACGTTTGTGTGCATGTAACAGAACAGTACGTACCTCTGACTCTTTGTAGTGCTTTTCAGGGATGGGGTCATTCAGGATATCCAAGAAACTCACATTCTCTGCCGGGGTTGGCGTGTCCCCAAACACCTACATCCAAACAGATGGGGGAGGTCGTACAGTACAATGAGAGCAGATACTCACACACACACACACACACACACACACACACACACACACACACACACACACACTCATACGCATGCAGTCACTCAATCAGTGGAGAGGGGGGATGAGAGTAGATGAGTAACTGTGTAGAAAACTGAGGTCACGCACTATAACACCCCTCACTATATCCCACCCTGAGGCCCTTGGAGCAAATCACAATGGAGCAAATGGGAGAGAACAGACAGAGGAGGGGCAGCTGGAGGGGGGGAAACAAGGACGTATGAGAGATATTAAAAGACGGGGAAAAATAAGAGTTATGAGAGCAGAATACACTTTTCCTTGAAAGAAAATGAGGAATGCAAGGGAGAGAGGTGGGCTGCTCCTTTATCTGACCTTGGTTAAAGTGTGTTCTAATGCCCTGCTGAAATTCTTCATTGCACAGTTGAAAACTAACAAATAAGGAAAACCTGCTGTTAGATAAAAGCCCGCTATGCTCCTGTGGTGCTGTTGTTGGTCTGTGTCTACCCAAGGTCTTGCTCCCTCCCATGGAATGAGTTACATCAGCTGGATGTTTTAGGTTGCTTTTTACAATGTGCTCAGGGCATGAGGCTCTCACGGTTTCCTCGTCATTGTCTCTCTGTTTTATGTAGATATTCATACAGAGATATAGAAAGCCTCGGCAGTGTAAAAGTACTAATGTCACACTGTAAAAATACAGTGTGACATTTAGTGCAAAGTCTTGCACTGAAAATGTTATTTAAAAGTGCTTTACGAGATTTGAAGCATTTTGCCTCGGCAGCTAGCAGCTAAAAGTGCTTACGGTGCAGACTACAGCAAGAGAGCTGATAAGTGACAAGTGACAACCGAAGGATACACCTGCACTAAAAGCATATGCTGCCGACCCGACTATGGCAACAAAGCTAGGAGAAGCTCGGATTACAACACACACAGAGGAAGATCAACTTCATTCTCTGCACAGGGAGACATTACTCCACTATTATCTTCACATAGCAAATAGTTGTTTGCTGCTACACTCTGAATGTTGTATATTGCACATTTAAAAGTATGCAAGTAAGACCAGGGAAATGTAGTTAAAGTATCAGAAGTATAAATACTCAATAGGCAGACAAACGGTGCCTGTGACTGTTCTACTTGTACTTGACTCTACTACTTGTTACTGTATATTATTTCTTGAGATTATTATTGCTCATGCTTTAATGGATAAGCAGAATTTTAATGTTTTGCTTGGTTGAAGTGGAGCTATTGTTTGTAGGGCTGCAACTGACATTTCAGTTTCATTATGCCTATTACTTTCTCAATCAATCCATTACTTGTTTGGTCTGTTCAGCCAATAGTGGAACAAAACAATCTGAAACATTATAATGACAAGGAAAGAGGGCAAGTAATCACATTTGAGAACCTAGAAACATGAAATGTTGAAAAGGACGTAAAAGATCTGATTTGATAAACTTTTGGGTAGTTTAATTTATAACAAAGTATCATATTTGATAAGCTCTTCATTTATTTTGTATATAGTAAAATAGAAGGTACAAAATGTACCATTAAAATATAGCATGAAACGAAATTTCTCAAGTAAAGTAAAATGACCTGAAATTTGTTCTTCAGTACAGTACTTGGCTTGTGTAATGATGTGCATGAATCATGAACGACTATGAATTTGTGTTTGTTTGGAATAAACTTAAGTAACCTGTAACTGTGTGACATGAAACAAGATGCACCACATTTCTCTCCACAAGCAGAGCTGTAGATCTCTATATTTGACACGTTGGTTCTTGTAACTCGACTATTCCCTTGATTACAGAGCGCAAAATTAAGGGCCAGACAGAGTAGCAGTTGTTACTGAATTTCTGTGTGTGTGTTTATGCGCGTTCGCCTTGGACAAAATGCAGCATGGCAGTCGTGCTCACCGCCGCTGCATGTCTGGTAAATAGATCTGCCAATACTGCGTTTTGCGCGTTGTTTGTGTTCCTTGTAATGGGCACATCAATGTGATGAACATTTTCTTCGTGCTGCAGAGAAAATTGCAATTTCTCTCCTTCCCCCTTGTCTTTCTCCTCCCCCTCTCCCATAATCACTCCATCTTTCTCACCTCTCGCTCCCTCTCATACTCACATTGCCGTTATCGCCGTTGTTGTTCTCGAATCTCGTCTCAATGCGGATGCTGAACTTGGGGAGGAATGATACCTACGGGGTGACAAGAGGTAAAAATGGAGGAAAAAGGGGTTGAGGATAGAGATAGAGATAGAGAGAGTGCAAGCAGGCTGCAGATTAGATCCACTGATACTGGAAAGAGATGAGCTCTGTTTATTCATGTACACTAAATGATGTGTGAGAATACTTACTGAGTACTCTGCAGCACCAGGGACGTTCGATATGAAAAGGGAGAAACAGCATTAGTTACTCATACATGCATGAGCACGCAATTGCTCTCACACACATGCACGTTTCCACGGGGGAATACATGCATACATAGTGATGAATATTTGATGGAACCAGCTGTTAAAAGTAAATAAGTTTTGTATAATGCATTGAGGTGAAAGTAACCTGATATATAAGACAAACAAAGGCACTCAAACACAAAAACACACCTGTGATGGTGTACGGGTAGAAGTTCCAGGCCTTTTCTGTCACATAGAAGAATCGCGGGACAAATGTTTGCGCCCAGGACGGGAGTTTACTGAACGCAAATAAGGAAGAAAGAAGAATCATAGTCAGTGAGTGAAAGAGGGGAACAGTAGAAGACAGATACCATGGAGGGAGGGAGAGAAATCCTAAGTGGTTTCTGGGCCATTTCAAGCCAGATTACCTGTAGGCTACTCTCACCACAGCATTCATGTCATGACTCATTCCCAATTACACCTCTGGTGATGCATGGTCACTGTAGCTATTATGTCACATGTCAGAACATGATTGAAGTAAAATACGTTTTGTACTTACTGTACATATGTACGTATGTGTGGTGTGGTCTGTGTGTGTGTGTGTGTTCCAGCATATCTTTACTAATGAGGACCAAATGTCCCACAAGCACAGAAAGATTAGGAAAATCCTCCACAGTGAGAACATTTCTTTACTTCTGTAAGAGTTTATTTTAGGATTAGGCCTTGGGTTCGTAGTGGTGATTAGAATAAGCGTTGAGGTTACATTAGGGTAATGAGAGAGGTTAGTTTA
Organism: Ophiodon elongatus; assembly: GCA_016806645.1. Classification (NCBI taxonomy): domain Eukaryota; kingdom Metazoa; phylum Chordata; class Actinopteri; order Perciformes; family Hexagrammidae; genus Ophiodon; species Ophiodon elongatus. The sequence goes on from JACSYO010000415.1 coordinate 3,111,293, forward strand.
GGGTTAGGGAATGAATTTAGAGTTAAAAGAGAATCCCGGTTGTTTATTAGCCTGAGATTTCAGTTATCACAATTCATTGATTAATGGCCTGTCATCCTAAACACAACGCAGATATAACACCTCCTTTCAGCACAATAACATGGACAATGGATTCATTCATAGCTTTAAATTACTGTAGTTAAACAATAATTGCAACATTTTAGTACCGGCATCAGTCACATACTTCCTTTTGTACTTTGATGACTGAAGCTGGAAGAAAAGCTCAACACTTATTTTAACACCCCTCATTTAGAGGTTATTAAAGTAGTTTATAACACATTCTCATATTAGTTGTAACTATTTATACAGACATATTTAAGTGTTTATTAACACACCTGTGTAGGACCACACACCTGTGGCGCATGTGGCTGAGAGCAACAACCGTGTGTGTTTGTGTGGTGTAGCCCCACCTCTCAACTGGTTTCACTGCATGGTTCACTTCTTATATACAGTCTATGTGGGCAGCACAGCTCTGCTCTGCTAACAACTATATTAGTCAGATGTTGATGTTTTCAAGCTCTGTTCAGTAAACATGAATATTGGGCAAAGGTAAATCATAACATAATCATATTGTCTTCCAATGTAATCTTGTCAAATTTAGTTTTTGACAAGAAACTTGAATAAATACAGTTGTTTGAAGGTTTGTTTTTGTTTTCATAGCAATAGAAAATAGATATTAGAGCGAGAACTATGACCTGTTTAACTTCCTGACACAAGCTATAATTAGCTTATAATACATAACTTCTAATGCCAGGATTTTTATTTTATCAAAACAAGTATAAACAAATATGTATTTCCTAATCATTTGAAGTGTGTTTCCTAAGCCAATAACCACTATATAGATGACAATAACAAAGTAAAAGGATAGACGTGCTGGTAGGTGGGCTTTGTTACATTTGGACAGAGCCGGTCTAGATGTTTCCCTGGTTTCAAACTCTCTGCTAAGCTAACCGGCTGCTGGCTCGAGCTACATGTCTAGCGTACAGACCTGAGAGTACTGTGTCCATCTAACTTGCCGCCATAAAGCAATTAAGCGTATTTCCCAAAATGTTCCTTCAAAAAACACCTCCATTAAAATGTCCTCATATCTACTTACAAATAAATGATAGTGTGCTATAAATACAAAATATATGATGACCTTATGAACTATTATACAAGTTTGTGGTTTGTGTGTGACCAGCCTCTGATGTCTCAAACTGCCAACAACGATATATTTTTTAACCTTCAAGATGACGTGTTTTTCTCAGCTGAGAGTCTGTAGTTCAGAACACTTGAAGGGTTGACTGTAAGATGAGCTCAAAGCACAATAACAGGCTTACTGTAACCACACAGTATGGGCCTCAACTTGTTTCAGGCAGCGGCTACTTGGACTTTGTATGTGGGCAGGTTACACTCCAGTGTTGGTGTTACCGTGTTGAAATGATGTTTTATTGCTTGTCAGTAGTGATACCTGCAATGTGGATCCATAGAGCGTTAAGCTTTGCAGTGGAGTGAGGGATCAAAGATCGAACACAATCAGTTATCATAATGACAGAGCTGACAACTCGAGCATACAAGGCTCAGACTGCAAATCACCAGTTATTAGCTTTAGTGCCTCATTAGTGCAGCAACGCGATTGAGGTGTACTCTACCTGCTGAGGTAGATTCGCTTCTCTGTCAGCTGTCCGGGGCCGTGCTGGGGGTGAGTATCTGACTCATTCCTCACCACCTCCACCCCTTCTCCCCCACCACTCTGCTCGCAGCTGTGCTTACTGATCATGTACAGCTGGCCAATCCTGTACTGGAGCCCGAGGAGAGGTTTAGGATGAGGTGCATGGAGGTGAGGATGGGGATGGGGTGGAAAGAGAGAGAAAAAAACTGTGGTGAGAAAACATACATCACAAAGGAAAATGATCAAAAGCCATCCAAAGGGACGTGCTTGTTGATTGTAGCATGCAACAAGGAAACTCAATTCAGCAGGCTTGAAATAAAACTATGAAACATTTGAAAGGGCTCGCACCCTTTTCCTCTTACAAACGTAAGGTTGAATTCATTGGCAATAAAATAGATTGTGCGGTAATCATAGGGCCCTAATATTGCTGTTCACTGACATTACAGGAGTACTCTCCTCCACTTGGCATACTGTTACACTACACTTTAGCGTTCAGCATTATCCCATATGTGACGGGGCCTTGGGGGGGGGGGGGGAATGAAAGGGAATCAACAACGCCACCTGGGGACTTACACCCCAGGAAATATAAACTTTAACAACCCTAATATATGGTTTCTATTTTTCTCATACTGAATATACTTGCATTCATCTTCCGTCTGAAACGCTCAGATTTAAGGACTGTCTCTTTAAGCCCTCCTCCGAAAAAACCCAGTCTGCTCTGATTGGCTTGCGAGAAAAATATGGTGCACCTTTGCAGTTCTCAAGCCATGGGTGGAGATACTCGTAAGGGTATTGTGTTGCACGGTGTACCGATACTAGAAAGGTATTGCAATACCCTGGTGTTAAAAACTATACAATACCCCATCTTATTCGTATCAGTTTTCTAAGTATGACTGTGGCATATCGATGGCCAAAGTGAAAAACCTCCTTTCTGCAAAATGATCCAGGAAAAGTGTGAATAACCTCCTATTTGCACTTTGTATATTGTTTTTATTTTAATTTAATTTTAATTTTAATTTTATATTATGTATTGGGTATCCTTATTAAATAGCATTCTCAAAAAAGTAAATTTTTCAGATGGACGTTTAGCTCTTCGGCCATCGATACTCCCCAGTGAGACTGCATATTTGAATGGTGTACAGTTACAAGAGGGATTTAAATCAAATCCTTCACATTTGATTAGAATGAAGTGCGATACGGAGCTATAGACTGTGGCTCCACACACGCCTCCTTTGTCGCTAAAAGTTGCGTTAGCTCCTATTTTGTTTTACAGGAGGGAAAGATGAATGTATTTTTGTTAAAAAGTTCAAATGTTATATATGACCGTGGATGTGATCTAAGAGGGTTTGCATTCTTTCATTCATCTCTACTTTTAGGATATAGCATAACATATGATTTTTAAGCCCATTGAAGCAAATTTGTGATTTCAGGCTAAAATAAAATGACTTGACTTGACATTTCAGAAACATTTAAATTGAAAGATAAAAAAAAATGTTACTCATTGGTGGCCACAAGCAAATAAAGAATTGTATAGACTTCAATAACCAATCAATACAGTAATACCACTACTACTAATCAAGGAACTGCACACTCCATTGAGGAAATTATAATAACCATCAGCCACTAAGAGGAAGTAGCTGGTGGGAGTGATGACAGAAAATTCTCCTGGCAGCAGGTTCAGCCATAGTTGCTGAGTCCGATTTTGTCTCGACAGCCACTTACTCACTGCTGCTTAGGAGCACGCTTTGTTATTTGCTCTTCATTTTTTAAATAGTCTTTTGCAGTATATAAAGATTTCTCTCAAGTTACCATATCTAACATCAAAATTAAATTTGGCCAGTGAGGGTGAATGCATGGGAGTCTAAATTAAGAGGGGGAGTAAGACTTTGTTCTCTGCTGCAGCCCCAGTTTGTGCTCGATGCTGATGAGGCGGGAGTATTTTCTGTTAGTGAGTCTACAGAGGACGAGGCCTTTGGGCATCTGGAGCGGCCTCCTCAATGAGCTCAACCTGACAGATTCAGGGTTTCGTTTTGAACAATTTCCACAATGATACTTGAGCTTCTGCACTGATGCTGCGATCTGTCTTTTCCTCCTTAACATTGTTTCTATGGGCAGCATTGGATGCGCTTTTTAATTGCAAAACACTTGGTGAAAGTTTGCATGAAAAAGCAATTAAATTATACTGCAAACAACTAAACTGTTCTGCTGTGGCCACTGTAATGTAATTCATTTTGTTGCCCTATATTTGTGTGGCACTAAAGCATTATTTTAATCAAAAATAGATAGGGAGAAAGATGGGGAGGAAGAGAGAAAGAGGTGGGCAGATCTCAGTTTGCTATCCTTCAATGTATTCTGTTGACGTCAACATGGCACTCCTTCTCGTTCCAATTACGGTGGAATGTCAACATTCAATATTTACTTATTGGGTATCCATGGGACTTAATTAATCACAGCGATGGGAGTTTTTACACAGTCTTAAGACTAACAGACTGCAGAGCAATAAGCTCCTCCCTCACAGGTTGTGAATCTCTTTGGCTTTTTTAGGAAACTAATCTAAGCTGGAAGTTGGAAATACGTATCTGCCCTTAAATCATTATTATTATTATTGTGCACTCAGACTGGCTGTGATGAGTAATGTGTTGACAGACTCATCCATTGACGGCTCTTGGCGTGTATTTTCCTCCTACTGTCTTTTTTTTTTTTAAATGGCAAGATAGTTTACAAGCTGTGAATTTGTCATAAATTCCTGAGTGTAAATATAGCTCATCATTGCGGGTCGGAAACTCTGCAGATAGCACCAGTGTGACGGCAACTGAACATGAAAGAATTTAAGATTAAAGTAAAGCTCATGGCAACTTTTCCAGTGATTAAATGCAAACAGCAAAGACTTGAATTTGTTATGTAACCCTGGATCTATCCACTGACGATGACAATGGGACAACGTTATCTAAATATTTGTAATTGATTGTGTGTGCAGCTCCAAAGCAAGAGTATGGCACGGCTGTACATCTGCAGAGAGTCTTGGACAGGTTGGATGATGGGATTCTTTTGCCAGTTGTTCTGTGCAACCCTACTGACCCACTCCACCACCTGAACTGCAGCCGTCACCTGTCAGCCGTTCCAACAGCAGAACACAACAGTGAACATTCCTCAACACACGCTGAGCTGTATTGTGTTACAGAAGTTCTACTGGATATTTCACGCCTGAAAATCAACAGCGTTCCCTTATAAAAATGAAGCAAGAGTTAGGACGTTGTAAATGGCTTGGACTGAGGTAACTGTCACGATTTGATACTGCCTCAAATAAGCTGCACTTAAACTTACATTACATTCAGGCGAAAGAGGATTTGCTGCCAGCTCGAGTTTCTGTGTGCCCTGCACTGATACTGTAAATCCTATTTTGGACTGCTATTTGTCACTGTCATTGTTGTGGTAACAGGTACAATTGAAGGGGGGAGGGGACGGTATCAGAGGAGATGAGGACGTTTCTTCTGAAGGGCACTTTGGTGCATAACACCCTTCTGCCCTGCTTCTCTCTCTAGCTGGATCTCCTTTGTTGATAAACCTGCAGGCCTTTGTTTGACTTTGGGCATTGTAAAACTGTAAACCAGTCCAACTAGTTTTTGAGCTGCTAGGTGTGCTAAAGCAAGCATGGGAAGTAGAGCAGCAGCCAGATGGGGAGATAATTTAGACACAACAGCAGCGCTATGATGCTGCCGGCCAGGTGTTGTGCTTTGGCTCCATCAGATTGGCCGAGCCCGTCGGTGCTGATCGTTCCTCGCTAGCCCAGCGTGCCAAAGCTCCCACAGAGCCGCCGCAGGAGGTCTGTGTGCTCTGTTGGCACTTTTCTTATCAGCACATTAACACTTTCAAGATTACAAGTTAAAACAACACTTGCACGTCAGCAACAACTCGCAACTTGTCCTTTCAATTTAAAGTTGTGGGCGGGTTAAATGTGCGCGTGCGTGTGCGCGTGCACGTGTGCGTGTGAAAGACAAACATGCTTACCTCGTCCACAGTCAGTGGCATACATATGCGGTACTCTTTCATCAACATGGTGTAGTTACAGAGAGGACTGCCTGTGCCTGACTGTCTATCTCAGCTGTCTCGGTTGTAGAAGACAGGCTCAGGCAAGCTGGGCTGCTGCTGGACCACAGTGACCTCTTTTCTGACGCTCTTCTTCCTTTGTTTTGCTGATGTCAGTAATCCATTGAGTTTAGTCCAGTCCTCTCTGTCAATGAATATCTGCTGGTTTCTCACTTATTCCCTCCCTCGCTCGCTCCTTACAGCCTCGTCTCTCCTGTTTTGTTTTTCTTCCTCAATTAATCTCCTGGACCCGACTTTCTAACTGCTGTCCCCCCCCCCCTCCTTGTTACTTTTGCTTTCTCTTCTCCTGCTTTCAGCTGCCCTTTTCCGTTTGCAGTTTTTTTTCTCACTTAGCTTCTGTTTGCTTTTTTTCACCACAGTAAGAAAGTGGTAATTAGCTGTGAGGTAAGATTGAAAGCCAACCAACTCTACCTGTTTTTTTTTCTCTGCCTCTCTGTGCTTTGTTTAATTCCTCCCCAAACTTCTCAAGCGTAACCTTGGTGTCTGCTCAGCGCTCTTGCCTTTCCTCTCAACTGCCCTCCGCTGCTTTCTGTTCACAAATTCCTTCGTCTGTTTCCTCCTTATCTTTTTTTCTCTCCCTCCCATACTATCCACTCCCCGCCCACTGTACTTTACTACCTCCTCACCTGTGTCACCCCCTGATCTTTATCTGTTCTTTCCTCTCGCCAACACCGTTGTCAACAATAACACACTCTATCATCTTTCTATATCTTGCAACAATAAGTAACACAGTTTGTTGACATCACTCTTTGAATTTGAGGCATATTCCTCAGACAGGACCCCCACCCTTGACACACAGGGGTAGTTAGGGTGGCCCATCGGATTAAATATTACCAGAGCCATGAGAACTTCCATTAAGCACAACGCCAGGCTCGCTTACATTGTATTACCTCACGACCTTCAGCCAGGTTTAATTGAATCCGTGTTTAGTCAATGAGTAGAGGAATCGAAGCAGTCAGAATTTCTCGCCCGTGTCCGTCCTTGAGTCACGGCACCGCTCTCCTTTTGTGTGAGCGAGAGAGAGAGAGCTGACTGTGGCTGCCAAGCACTTATTGTTGCCTCCTCATCAAATAAGACAAGCAGATGTTTGGCCTCTCCGGGTCAGTCTGATGGGGACCAAAACCAATAACGACCCGTATACCCTTTTTCTACCAAAACGTACATACAAAAAAACCACAAAAAAAACAGGAGAACCCGCTAAAATAGTCTATATATGCTTTCCCATTGCCAGTAGGCGAGTGTGTATAGTATATCGTTTCTGGTGTGTCATGTTCAACGTCCCTTACGCGCCGGATAACGGAGCTGTCCCAAATAGTTGGGTTCGAAGCTTCCTTCATAACGTTGACATACAAATTACTGTTATTAATAGCTTACAGAAACATTGTGTGCGTTCCACCTTACACCTTCTCTCTCACACACACTCGGGGAGCGACGCAGCGCTCAGTTCTTGTGTCTGTAATTGTCTCAGTCTTCAGTCCAACAGTCTAAATAAAAATAAATAAAAAAGATAGATGTAATTATTTCCAAATTCACAACATGTTTTTATGGAACAAAATATTCCGCTTCAGTCCATATTTGTATGCATAAGCCTATCAAAAACATTTAAAGAACTGCTCTCTCGTTTGCCGCACAAAAAGGGAGGCTAGTAAGAGGTCGGTCTAGCAGCAATCTACTGGCAACATAAATTCATATATATATTATATTTATATAACCACAATAAAACACAATCATAGTTTCCCCATTTTTGAAGGAAATGACATCATAAAATATGATGACAGATATTTGAAGCTTTGTTTTGAAAATCTCAACAGAGGGTGTTGAATAAAAAAAAACGACTTTCGGTACAGCCCTAAAAACTCTGTTAGTAAACAGTGAAAATAATACAGTGGTTATATCTGTTACTTATTCAGTTCCTCTTATTGTTGTGATCGTTGACATAGTGGAAAGAGTAACAAAGAAGGCTTTGATGAGTTTTGATGATGAGCAACGTAAAATGACTGTTGTCTGACTGGAGTCTGGTGACTTTGAGGAGAGCATAGTAATTGTATGTTTTTTACGTTAATAAATTATAATAACTGTCCAAATCCCTATAAATTTGATTTATCATATATTCACTTCAACGCGCGTCACACAGCATCAAACCGAGTGTCCTGTCTCCGTCACTGCCGATCGGAGCTGTAGCCGATAAATTCCTGTGATAACTGCAACAAGTCATATGTCCTGAGAACGAATGCTGATTGTAATCTTTCCCACATAAGACAAAAGACAGATGTTCGTGGGTGTTAGTGGTTTTTTTTTTTTTTTGGTGGAAAAAGGATATTAATTCCTCCTTTAGGGCCAAAGTGGCTCTCCACGTGTCTCCGCTATCATCCGCTCCGCAGTGAAAGAGCGGTGAAAACAAATTCCTGGTGGGTTTTGCTCCTATCTTATCAGATCAGTGTTTAGAGAAGGGAAGCCACTTCAGAGAGCTGAGGTGTGATTTTCTCTCTCTGCCTCCATTTTCCCTGGACTCGACCCACACAGAGCTCTGACAGCACACGCATTGTCACTGTTCAAAGGATGATTGGTGATGATTTAGATGTGTTCAGCAGTTGGTTGAGTCATTGATTGCTTTGATTGAAAATTGAATTGTGGTTTGAGGGTTGTTTATTGGTAACCATGGTGAGAATTGGCAGGGCTCTCGGATCACTGATCCTGTAAATCATAGATCTGATCAAAAGATTAGTTTCTTGATTGATTAATTGATGAAATATATGTTTACTGCAGATTTATACGGTGCCTTGTTTAAAAGATCAAAGTCAGAGATGGAACAAGCTGTAGTTACTGAAGAATTCATTTTTTTTTCCTGATCTGGGTAAGATAGGTATCAGTGTAAAAAGGTTTCCAGATGCACTCCTACTGGACGGGGTGGGTTCTGTTTGGCAGGAACTACCCGGGCACCCGGGCACCCGGGCACCAGGGCACCCGGGCACCCGGGCACCCCATTACTCTTGAGTGTACTCATAACTATCATTCTTTGCAACAGAAGAAAATGCAGTGTTTTGGTCATTGACCAGATTAGTCTTTGACAGAAACGTTGCATTTTCAATAAACGTAAAGCCGACAATGTGAAGGGAATACAGAATTTTCAGAATTTAAAAAAATGTATATATAAAATACTCTTGCGAGTTAGAAGAATATTGCTGTGATTGTAAAAGATGACTCTTTCTTCACCTTCATCTTTTCAATGACAAAAAATCAGCTGAGGAGGCAGTGATGTGCTTCCACCTGAGTGAAACATTTTGAAACTCTGCTTCTGGTCAAAGCTGCTCGTCCTTATTTCATGTCCTGCAGGATGGAGGAACAGGCGGTGATGGAATTGGAGGGGACTTCATCACGGTGCTTACACCTATCACATCCCCTCACATCATCAAATGAAAAATGAATGGGTGCACTTAAAAAACTGGTGAGGCGTTCTTTGACCTCTGTGTTTCCTGCTCTGATTGTGTTCAAAGGCGTGCATGTGTTTGATAGAAAGACAATGTGTGTGTGTGGCTGTGTGTGCGTGTGGCTATGTGTCAGTGTTGCGATGGTGGTGAGCAGTACGGATCTGGAGCTGGAAAAAGGAAGAAGCAGATCATTAACTGGTGGGCTCCCTGCCTTTGCTGCATTACTGGCTCTCCAATCTCAAGATGTGGTCACAAGCCAAGGTCAAAGGTTCTTTGGTGTCCCCTCCGAGCGTGTGAATGATGGACCCCTCCCTCCTGGGCCTGGATTAAAGGTGGCTTGGTGGAGGGCAAAGAGTTGATACGCTGCAGCTTTTTCATCTCACGGCCAGGTGAAAGGTAAGGCTTTGAGTAAGATTTAGGATGATGAATTCAACAGTCAGTGCGGATAAGGTTTGACTGGTTTATGAGCTTCGTGTTGTACAGTTATGGTAAAGTGTGGTAAGTAGCAGCATTTCTCAGTGAGTGCGTCCGGATCCTCAGCCTCCCTCCTTTCCCTCCACTCTCACGACAAGCCCGCTGGACGCCTCTGATCTCTGTTTCGGTCCAATCATCAAAAACCTGAAGTATTTAGGTCAGACTTTAGCCTAGCAAAAGGAAAGACAAGAGGAGAGAAAAATAACAGTGAGAGAAAGAGAAAGTACACATTCCATTATTGCCCCTTGTTTATGGAGAGTCTCAAAGCACAAACGCCGCCAGATAAAACTGCTAAGCAGACAAAAAGGAGGCTGGTCGTTGTGCTAACATCTCTGTGTGTTGTGATGTGTAATGGGTTGTGAGTGGGGGGTCTTTGTATGTATGTTTGTGTGGCTGTCTCTTCTGTGTTAAGATGTAAGCTTAGTCTTAATCTCCTTGTAGTGGAGTATCAGGCTTGTGCTAAGACATTGATTGGACCAGCTCCTTAATTGATACCACTGGAGGACCGCCCGCTAAAGGGGGGATGGGGTTTCTACGTGTGTATGTGTGCTTTTTGGCATGTTAGAAGTTAGAAGTGAATCCCCCGGTGACCTGGATGAAACAGAGCGCTCACTTATCCTTATCGAATCCCAATCTCGTGTTGTCAAGCTGTGTCCCGTTGGGAAACACGCGCGCACGCCAGTGAGGAAGATGAGGTCTTATCCGACATCGTTAGGGGCTCCAGAAAGCGTTTCAGGCCACGCCAATCAGTGAAGCACCCCAACATGATAACTTGGCGCAAGAGAAAGTGCAACTGCCTTCATTAATTCCTCCAAACACACACACACACACACACACACACACACACACACACACACACACACACACACACACACACACACACACGCACACACTAAGTGCACCACATATTAACACATACCATTTCACACACACAGAGACAGGCTTCTTGCTCTGGTAATCAAATCCTGAGACTCCAATTATAAGAAAGAATAATTCATTTGCAGCTTTTCTCCATATTCATGAGCTCAGCAATATAGACTGAATTCCATACATTGTTGAACGCATGTTCCCAGATGAATTATAGATGTTATTTGAAATTGTTGAGTGTTCTTAAATGTCATCATTAATCTGAACAAGGAACAACAGCGCCAGCTGAGATCCACAGTGGAGAAAGAAAATGTGTTTTTGTCTCTGCAGAGTTTGTGTGTGCAAAGGAAAAGATAAAGGATCCAGATCTATTCTATAGCTTGCATTATCCCTTTGTGTATTTGAGAGTCTGAGAGAGAGTGAGGGAGAGGGCTAGGGAAAGGAGGGTGAAGGAAGGAGAGAGAGTCCTTATGTGCATTGGAGGCAGCCAGAAGCCAGTGTGTATCTAAAGGCGTTCAGAGCAGGGATGATCAGAGGGTGTGAGCCCAACACATTCATCAGGGCTCTCCACAGGGACAGAAGTTGAGGCGCACCACAGAGACGAATAAAAATGCTGCGGACCGAAAATAAATAATTTATTCCAGGAATGGAGTGGAGGGGATTTGGAGACAAGTATGTGTGGAAGGGGAAGGGCAGAGGAATGGATTTGAGCTGCGTGGTGTGTGAGATAGAGGCTAGCACTGTGGCCCTGAACTTTTTCCTATTCCACACACCACCACTGAAAGGAAATTCAATTGCCACTTTCCCTCACTCTCTGCCCTGTGTATGAGAGCGGGAGGAAAAGGGAAAGCGAGAGAGACTCAGTGACTCAGTGAATGCAAAGTAAATGCACACACATATAGTGTAGTATGCCAAGTGGAGGAATGTAAAGAAAGTTGAAATGGCACCTTCAGCTGTTTTAAAAACATGGCAGTGCTCTGTTGCCTCTCTTCTTTACTGAACCTCTTCCCCACTCTCTGTCTCCATCTTATCCAACCAGCTCCCCATCACACCGTCTAGCTTCATGTCTTCATTATTTATACCATACCGTCCATGCAGGCACAGAAAGTCATCCCAAGAGCTTTAAGGCAAATGCAGTCCTCCAAAAGAAATGCAATTTGAGTGAGTTGACAAACGGCTGTTTTATGCAGCACCGTGTGGAAATCTTAGTATATTCCCTGTGGCTCAAGGTCTGTTTGTTTAACAACATCCACGCCAGATGGAGGAACTTACCAATCACAGTGAGAGGAAACAACAGAACTGGAAATCTTAAATAAAAGAATGACATGACGTGTATCAATGTACAGGGTATATTTTAACGAGTTCAGTGGAGTAGCCCTCACACTGCAGCTAGATGTGTTGCTCAAAACCTCCATTTTGACCTGTGTGAACAAGTTTTTATTTCAGATTGAGCATACTGCCAATCAAACACCACTCCTCTGAGACACTAGAAGTGTTCTCACAGCCCTGCAATCTCTCACTCCTTGTGGTCAACGTCTTTCCATCTGTCTTTCTCTTTCAGTGGGATCTGACAAACGTACTGCAGAAAGAGCAGGAATCCCGCAGCATAAAAGTAAGTTCTATGTCTTAATCTCCCTCATTAACTGCTTTTTAAATAGTTGTCAAACCAATTTGATTTGCTTGTTTCCCAGCCTTAATTTCGCCAACACAATTTTGATGACAAGTAATCGTTGACGTCCCTTTATTTCATGACTAAATCATGACAACAAAAAACTATGTTGACAACAAAAATCGCGACGACGTCTTTGTTTTTAATCAATCATTTATCTGCAAGTGCAAGTACAAATTCTCATTGCGTTAGCGATTAGCTTGCCTTGCTATGCTAACATATTGTTGAATTTAACAGAGCCGAGCTAGCTTACAGGAATCATCGAGTCCTAAAAGATGATTTATGGTTTCTTACAACTCATAAACTGACACCAACTCATTCGGTGAACAATTGACATAATTAAGTACCAATTTTAGCTCCACATAATGATGGGATGTTTCCCAGATAATGATCGTCTGCCTTAAAAACACATTTTTTTTAATGCTCATTTATTAAATTGGAGTTCTACTGAGTGAAACATGTGGAATTTAGCAGAAGGCCTCAGTAATACAGGAACACATTCTCAGCCAAGAGGACTAAAAATATAGTTAAAGGTATGCTTACTTCTCAATAGAATTTTTATGGACATGGGGAATTATCTTTCAGCAAAATCCATTACAGTATCATGACACTGTTTGTGAAAATGATGACTAAAACATTGACTGAACTAAGACTAAAATTAAAACTCAGTTCCACTGTTTAAATATTGACGAAAACAAAACTGCACTTTTGTGTACAACATATGTGATGGTGTTGTTTGATGAATATTTGCAAAACGTAAGAGTGGGATATATAAATATGCCTCAGTATACTGTAAATATGAATTGATAGTAACATTTGTATTAGTGTATAATGTTCAAAACATTCACCACCTGGGATACAAATGAAAATGGATCCTGCTCCTCCCTGCATTCCCTTTTCATTTCTTAGAAATCAAATCCACTTCTTGGAAAAATACAACATCATCAACATTTAACTGTCTTACCGAGCCAGAAAATCCACATTTCATTTCACTCAAGAGAAACAAACAACTCTTGTATGAACATGAACCGTTTACGCTTATGTTATGTTTGTGGGTATTGTCAGAGTCTTAAGTAGCATTTGTTTAGTTTATTGTGTCAGTTGTTTCAGCTGCAGGCCATCCACTTTTGTTTATCATTTGTCTTATGAATTGGATTTTTCAATAAAATAGAAAGTGAAAACGAGCTATTGTGCAGCCAACTTACACGTCCCAGAGGGTGTACCTTCTCAGTAGCACATGCATGCAGGGTCAGAGTCTTAAGTTAAGTAAAAGTAGCAATCCCTTTAATGTAAAAATACTCGATTACAAGCCCTGCATTGAAAATTTTACTTTAAATTACTACGAATAACTTTATTCTGTATTGATTTTGGCGATACCTGTGGACAACAGCGGGAGTGTTTGCGAGCGCCAGAGTGCCTTTAAAAAAAACGACATTTTACTGCAGCAGGGTCTGACAGCCTGCCCCGTGAAATCCTGGTTTTGGTTCTCCCGTGCCTCCCTTCCCTCCAGTGGGCCGAGCAATATGGCTTGGGTCTCCGATAACTTGTACTTAAATACAGTGTTAAAGTAAATGTGCTTAGTTACATTCCACCTCTGATACACGGTCCATCAGGGAGCTTCATCAACAGGTGGTGATCTTATTGAGTGGTGAATTTACAGCTGTTGATAATTAGATTGATCGATCGATTAGTTGATTTACTAGCAACTATTTTGATAATCAATCAATAACTTTAATAATAATAATAATAATAATAATTACAATAATAATGACAATAATAAGCAATAATAGTAATATTTTTTTACAATTCCGAACCTTCTCTACTTCCGGCTTCTCCAATGTGAGGATATACGGCTTTTCTTTGTTCTATATTATTGTAAACTTAATCTCTTTCCTGGGAAATTGTCTTTTCTTCACTTCTGGAGTCAACAAGTATGAGTCGAGGAACAGCCACTCTGCCATTGCAACTCAAATTGTGTGGAAGTGTTTTTTGCTATACTCATTTTTAACACAAATATCGTTGCCCCTGGCAAAATATATTCGCTAAAATGGACCCTGCAGCCTAAGTAAGTTAGTGCCTGTGAGTCCCTACTGCTGTGTTCGAAATATTAGGTATTATTTTACCATCTGACTGTTTCCATCATGGGTTCACTGATGTATGCAAAGCGACAGACGGACCGTTTTCAAGGTACTCCGTAGTGGCCTTCCCGTCTTCCGAAACGATGGCAACAAATTTCCAAACGGCCATTATTTGGAAGAACTTAGCTAAATCTAAACGGTTACTTTCTCGCATAAAAACATATTAAAACTTAAGAAAGTACCATACTGTATCAACAATTTTTATTTACAAAACTCAAAACGTTTTCTCTGAAGAAAAACTATCTGCCATCTATAGTAAAACTCCTAGTACCGCACAGTAAAAGTCCTACAATCAAATGTTTACTTAAAGCAAAGAGTGAAAGAGAAGGATTATCAGCACAATGTACTTCAATTTACTTCACTGTTATCTGTTCAAGGAGGAGCTTTCAATTCTATGAAGCTGGATAGTTTAGTGTTTAATAATGCATTATATTTAGTTTTTTATACTTTGTGACTCAAATCCAAATCTGTAACATAACCAGTAACATCTCTCTGTCAGGTAAATTTGAACAAAGTTTTATACTGAAGTAAAAGTACATCGCAATACCGCACAGTAAAAGTCCTGCATTAAAATGTATATTTCAAGGGAAGACTGAAAGAGAGGCAGTATCAGCACAATTAACTTAAATGTACTAAATGACTGTTCAAGGTGAAGATTACAATTTATAATGCTGGGTAGTGAAATAAATAACAATTCACATTAACATTTTCATTATATTCTTTGAGCAAAATCTGAATCTGCAATGTAACCAGTCAGAAGAAGAAGAAGTACATAGTAAGTAGTATACAGTTGAGTTGCATATTTGTAAAGTGCTTTTGGGGCCTTTTGTAAGTTACTTCGGGGTGCAATGAGTTAGTTATACTTTTTATATCAAACATCATAATGAATCTTTCGCTGTTTGGGAGGTTGTCTACTGTACCTACTGTGGTAAAGTCTGCCCCTGGTGCTATTTCCTGTGAACCAGACTGTAGACTTATTGTCGTTGTTTCTGACCTTGAGTGGCTGCAGCATCGAGTGTGAAGTTGTTTGTTTGTTCTTGAGAAAGCTGCAAGCAGCAAAGGGGTCAGGCCGTTCTCAACAGGCAGGCTTTGTTCGGGCACTGGACTAGTAATTAAAGTACCAAACAGTATATGTAGATAAATGTATAATAAACATTTAAGTCATTTGCTGCTTTTCTGTGTAATTATTTTCTTAATTTATGGGATTTCTTTAGATTTTTCTGCATTAAGTATATTTTTACTTTGAAAACATTTTCCTTATCATACTTACATACTTTTACTAAAGTAACATTTTCAATGAACCTGTAGTGTATTTTTACAGTGTGGGAAGGATCTGAATTCTTCATTCACCACTCGCTGTTTGCATTATAATTCTTATTAAATCAATAAATATTCATCTACAAATCCTGATTCACATTTGCATATATGATATATAAGATATTTAAAACATTACAGTACATCATAAATAATAAAACTATTTCAACAACATAAAATGTTTCTGTGCATCTGTGTACACAGTATATGTGTAATTGTGTATGTGTGTGTCGGAGGGAGAGAGGAAACCTTATTGTTTGACTGTTAGCGCAGAGCTAAACAGATGCGTAAATAGAGATACGGGCGCCCAGTCACATCAGATTACACCAAACAACAAAAATCAAACTGTCTGTCTCACTCGATCTCCCACACACAGACACACACATGCTCTCACAGACAGTAGGTGGAACTGGGGAAACAAACAGACATCAGCGAAGCAATGTGCCTCAATAACACGTCCAACTTTTAAGAAAACACTCTTCTGCGCTGTAACTATCATGTAAATGTACTCAGACATTGTAGGTTTTTGTGTGCTCCAGGAGAATACCGACACACACTGTGGAGTAAATACATTGATGACGCATACCATCACATGCCTCATAAACCCTAATGTTACCACTCCAATATCTCCATAGGCCCCAGGCAAAACGGAGAGACCGCCATAAAGACAGAAAGGAAGAGGGAGAGAGAGAGAGAGAGAGAGCGAGAGAGAGAGAGGAGCACGCGGGTGAGCTGTGATGATGAATTGATTGATGAATGCAAATGAAGATGAATGCATGTGGCAAATACAGATAACAAGACGAATATGAAGAGTACAGCGGCTGGTTCACCTTTTACCCGTAGCAGAAAATATGAATAGCTGATGTGTATCTGGCCTATTAATACCACAGCAGCGACAGTGAACGCACCACTGAACCAGATATGGATCCTTTATCACAAATCGTATGGCCCAGAAACAGCGGTCACCAGTCTTTCTATACCATCTGGAGCCTAATCGCTGGGCTGGGGTGTGCAGATCAGCCTAATCACCCGACATCCCAACCTTTATTGCCATATGGCCTGAGTCCTAAAACTGACCATAGATCAGTGTACGAGTAGCAGCAGTTTATGTTCTTAATTGTTTGTTGTTTGTTAGTGCAGCATCATGCCATCACAAAACATCCAGGGTGGAAACAGAGTGGCTTTTTTGTGTGTGTGCGTCTGTGCAACTGTTTTAATAATTGATTAATCGTTAGAGTCAGTTTTCAAGCACAGATTCAAAACATTCTCTCATTTTCAAATCTTTTCTCTGTCTTACATCATTTTTACTGTAAACTGAATATCTTTTGGTTTTGAACTGTTGGTCGGACAAAATTAGCGAGACGTCTTTTTGGGCTTCTTTCACTATTTCCACCATTGTTGGTGGATTATTGAGAAAATAATCAGTTGATTAATGTATAAAGAAAGCAATCCTCAGTTGCTGCCCTTTATGTGCACCTGTATGTGCAATGTGAAACCTCAGGCTGTTCTCATTCAGTGTTCGTAGCTACACCTATGAAAATGAATGCGCTGTAATTCGTAGATATCCCAAGAAATTCATTTGTATATAATCCACGCCAGGAACCAGGACGTTTAAAGACCGCAAAAAGCCACGTGTGTCGGTTGGGAGTTGAGTGGAATGGATGGATTCACCCAGGAGACCGTTGTTCATGCCTCGTGTGAAATGAGACGTCAACGTTGATTTGTCCCGTAACTTGCTGTACTTCGGTAACGTCACTTCCGTAGATATTTTACCCCGAACCACAATCTTTTCCCAAATCTTACTTGCTGTTGCCTGTGAAGGCGGAAGTTTATTTTGGAAAAACGTAACGAGCAGAAATTAACACGTGTAGCTAGCATTTTGTAGGACATTTTTTAATAAAATGTTTGTAAGATACCAACTGTTGTATGAGGTTACATTGGAAACATGTTACGACTGTGTTTATGCATGTGTAACTTTTCTCAATTCCACCTGTAGAATTCCCATTTACTAGTAGATTAAAAGGTCTGTTCAGTATACTTTTCTCCTGAAATTTTTTTTATTCTAGTTCAGCTCTACTAATATTAGGCCATACAGGTAGTTTATTTGCCCAAGTTTTGAAGTATCCATCTCTGAGATTACTGCCTCCCTGTCAAGAGTTTTTCTTGGAACTACTTTACCAAGAAGATATACAAACTTTTGACAGCTTGTTCTGTGGATTATCCAGAGTAATGAGGACACTGATTTTGGAAAGAGATGTTGTTGGAAACTTTAAGTCTTATTTTTTCAATTCTGTCAGAACCACAAACAAAATTCCTTTCAGCTCTTTTGTGGAGTGAAAGCTGATGACATCTCAAAACCAGTGCAAATAAAACCCAAACTATCTGCATCGGCTGGAAACATGTTTGTTTTTTTTACATTTTGGATGAATTGAATTGGGTAAAGGATGTAAAATCTAAAATGTCCACACAAAATGTATATAAAATGTACACACACACATTGACTGTAGTGGCCTATCTAGAGGCAAAGCCTAATAATGATTGTAATTGCATCTTGTGTATTGTTCAATTAGATTGAGCTGAGGTGTGCATCCATCACTTACCAAACCTCCGGGGGCAAAAGATACATTTCTATCTCTTCAGTGAGACCTTTTCCCTTCTTGTCCTAAAGCGGTTGTTACATTTAAGGCCTCGTCCTATCCCTCTCTGTGGGTGTATACTTTATATTTTACTGTGTATTTATCTGCACGTGATCACGAAAGACAACCAAAGGTCTGATGAAAAGGTTGAACCACAATAACCAGGAGATTTACAGAGTCACCTCACGAACAGTCTGCTGGTGATCTGAGATGAACTATTGCTCAATTGATCAGTGACGATTCCAGATTACACACAGAGGAAAGGAAGGATGACTGAGTGGAGGATAACAACACATCCCAAATTGAATGAACCGCCTGCATCTCCCAGACATTCACCTCAAAAGAGAATTATAAACCAAATGTAATCTAGCGCAGCCTATACTGTAGCATTTCTCTTCAACAAATGGTTACAAAAAAGTTGCTTAACTATAAATATCTTATTTCAGCTCTGAAGCCAAAACATCAGGAGTTCACAAACTGAGCTGCAGTGTTGTAACACGACATGTCCCCCCACTCTCTGCAAGCTGCTCACACATGCTCACTGACATGCTATGTAGTTTCTCATTCCTGCCCGCGCAGGGGCACACACACACACACACACACACACACACAAGCACACGCACACGCACACACACACACACACACTGGCACGCACGCTCTCCATGCAAAGACGCACCGGGCAGGGTGACACTCACATGTGGATCCACAGACGCTGGTGTGGCGCCTCCGTTTTGCTTGGAGAAGCAGAAAGAGGTGATAGGAGGCAGGAGAGAAAGGCAGGACGGCGAGGGAGGGATGCAGGGAGGCAGCCAGAGATGGATGGATGGATGGATGGGGGAGGGAGGGAGGGGAATGCGGAGGGACGCAAGGGAGGGGGGAACGAGAGGGGTGGGGGGTGGGGGGCAATGAGAGGGCTGAGTGGTTCTAGTAAATATTTATATTGCAGTATGATACGCGCGAGAGTGAAAGAGAGAGAGAGAGAGAGGGGGACCGGCAGAGAGGGGGAGATATAGAGCGTCCATCCCTTTATTAATTTTATTCCGGACCGCTAAGTTTAGCATTCAACACGTGTCGCCAGTGATGGAGAGAGGGAGGGAGGGGGGAGGAAACGAGAGAGAGGGAGAGAGAGAGAGAGGGAGGGAGGGAGAGAGAGGTTGACGGTTGCTAGGTGACGGGGCGCATATACTGAATTTTAACAAAAGAACAGGGAAAGAGGGAGAGAGAGAGAGAGAGAGAGAGAGAGAGAGAGAGAGAGAGAGAGAGAGAGAGAGGAGAGAGAGGAGAGGAGAGAGGGAGGGAGGTAAAGAGAGAGACCGGAGAAATTGAATACATGTAGAACATATATTTATATATATATATATATACACACATATATATATATGTATATATATATTTTTATATATATATATTTTCCCAGCGTGAGTGTGTGTGTGTGCGTGTGTGGTGGCGGCGGCAGTGGGGGGGGGGGGACACCCGCAAAACGGATACCTCAAAAAGGAAGGATGTGAAAAAGGATGGAGGGACGCAGGAAAAGAGGGGGGAAAGGCTGGTGAAAAACAGTAAGTACATTTATTTTCAATGATATTTGCAGTGCGGAGGCATTTTTTTCTCCGCTTCACGCCGCGCACACACGTACACAGACGGTGTGCTGCTTAGATTAATTGCGGCTCGGGCAGTGAGAGGGTGCTGCGCGTCATTGAGACAGGAATAGGGAGCTCGGGTGTCGGCATCTGGACGGCCGCTTGTGATGGAGCGATGGATGCTCGGGGATGGAGAGGTGGAAACGGCCGGCGCACCGGAGCTTTGACCCCTCTGTCATTGCTGCGCCTGGAAACTCACAAGCCTCTGAGCCCCTTAACGCATATGTTCCTCACAGCAGCCGGCACACATATTCCGATGATACACACGCTCGCAGATTACCGGTAGTTCAATTAATCATATAGACTAAACCTTTGGGCTATGATTTTGTCTGCAAGGAATTTTCTATGCATTATTAATAAAGACAGAGTTTGGGTTTCGTTTAAGTCTTTAAACACCGGCGCTGGCTGCAGTTTCCTCCTCACTCTGCTGCGGATGTATTAATTGAGGTGATCATATCTGTTGATGCTCATTTTCTCAGGCTGCGTGGTCAATGTTAGTGCGCGAATGTGTGTGTGCGCGTGTGTATGTGTGTGTGTGTGTGTGTGCGCGTGTGCGTGTGCGTGTGTGTGTGTGTGTGTGAGTCTGCTTGCTCGTCCTATATCCACCGCTAAGCCCGCAAGATTGCCGATCAGTTTTTCCTCTTGATCTATTTATATCCCGATACGCTGAATATTTGGGCGTATGGCAGCACACAGTTATCCCTCTGTTGCCACCGAGGAATCTTCCCCAACGGGCTGACTTGTCTCAAACACTCTCAGACAGCTGGAACAGGCGTTTCTTTCCCCAGCTGGGTGCAGGAGTGTGTGAGAGATTTCACTTTGTAGGTAGATTTCTAAATTTGCACCCCCTGTGGGTGCCCAAATAACTTTTGTTTTGGCCATGCAGTGCTTAAATATAGAGCCGAAGTGAATAACAGGTGGAAACACAAACCACCAGAACCACTCATTTTTTTCTGAAAAAAAAAAAAAAGTAAGATCTTGGACCACCAAGGGTCCAAGATCTTTCTGTTGAACTGGAAAAAAAGGAGAAGCACAGTGTTGCTTCTCTTACAGATTTGCTGCAGTGATTGTGAGTGCAAGATCAAATGTATTGGCCTGCTCTGCGAGGCCACTGAATGCATTTATCCAGATGGAAATTGGAATTAATGTGTTGTTTGTTTTTCCATTTCTGTGGGGTGTTTTGGTGTCTCTCTCCTCTCTCAGCTGAATTCTCCAGCTGATATCCATTTCAATCAGCTCCTTCACCCACAGGTGACATGCTCTGTTCAGTTTATCATTTTCCCTCGCAAGCCCTGTGAAATTTACACACAGGCGTACTGCAGCAGTGTGCTGCATGCACTGCTGCCCGTAAAGTGTTGCCTTCAGTGTCAGCAGAGCCCCTTTCTCTGCCGATCTGCCGTACAGTTGCCCAGAGAGATCGGTACTGTACCAGCTGTGAGTAGGGGTAGAGGGGAGGAGAGGTGATGAGAGAGACAGAAGGTGTGGAGGGAGGGAGAGATGAGAGAAGGTGTGAGGAGGAAAAGGAGGTGGAGGGAAGGCACGAGTGGAGAACCAGGTGAGAGATTGGAAAAAGCAGCAGAACGAAGGGGCGAGTAAGAGAGGGCTGGTTGGAATTGAATGGAAGGCACGTGAGTAGAGATGAGAGGGATAGAGTCAACATTTGTGTGCTTGTTTTCTCCAACCCCCTGCTCTTCATCAATTTCACCTCATTGATTCATTGACTTTTGCACAGAAACCTTCAAGCTTAGCTCAATTTCCCCCCCTCGCATCTCTCTCTTTTCTTCTACCAATCCCCCTGTTTCTTCTTGCCTCGATCCTTTCCGTCTCTTCTCTCACCCCTTGCAACCTGTGACTTCCTCTGCACAGTTTCCTTTTCCCTTTTCCCTTTTCCCCCCTCTCTTTCTCCCGCCTCCCCTTTCATCATTTGTTTGATGCAACATTAGCGGATAGTTTCCTCAATCCTGCCGCCCAACCAAACCACTCTCCCACCCTCTCCACACGTTGCACCCAGTGTTCTTTTTAATACCACTAATTAAGGTAAAGCTCGTTAACATAGAACATCAATTAGTGTTTAACGAGATCAGAGGCTGGTGTTTTGGAGCGATTACAGTACTCCCCTCTCCCGGTGTTCCTCTCTGGACTTCACCCCGCGTTGTGTTGCTGAACGTGTTGCATCGTCACTTTGGCGAGACACAAGTTTCATACATGTGGTGTCATGTGGAGTGGGATGCTTTGATCAATTATTTGAATGTAATATTATGTTACATAAAAGTCCTGAAGGATTTATTTACAGTGATACAAAAAATAAGTCATGAACTACAAATCCAGATTTTCTCCCAATAATATCTCTGACAAATGTTCGTTAAATATATAAATCCATATAATTTCAGGAAAGAATGCCCGCCATTGAAATCAGCAGGGGTCACAATTTATCAGATTGAGTCTTCTCTAGAATTAAGTACTTGTCTAAATTGCACACTATAGTCTTATTAAAGCAGGAACTGACTTTGTCTTAGAGTGATGCAGGCTTTTAAACACAACATGATATTAAAGGCAACAGTTGTGCCTCAAAACTAAATACTTTATCAATTAATACAATACTATTTCACACATTCACTAAATATACAGTTTGAGTTGAATGTTAAACAGTTTTAAAGAAATAACAATTCAGCTCTCTAAAAGTTTAAAAATTCAGAAGGCTAAAGGTTGCTTGAGTGACAAAGCCAGTAATGCTTGTTTGCCGATGTCGACCTTTTGAAGACACATGGGTTCAATTAGTTGATTAATTGATTGCTTGAACAACAGAAAAAATAATAAGCTACTATTTCGATAGTTTTTTGACAGTTTTCAATAAAAAAATGCCAAAAAATGACAAAGATTCTCTGGATCCAGCTTCTCCAATGTGCTCTGTTTTCACTGTTAACTGAATCTATTTGAGACCTCACCTTGGACTCTGGGAAGATGTGATGGCATGTGTTTACTATTTTTGACATTTTATTGACTAGCGTTGAATTACCTGCAGATTCATTGATAATAAAAAAGGTGTCAGTTTCAGCACTACATATACTGTATAGAGTTAGTAGAGAAAACTCATGAAGTCCTTTATTTTCCGAACTGCTTAGATTTAAATGTCACGTTGAAATCATGCAAATCGAAGAGAGTAATGTTGGATTCAGCAATATAGTCATTATTATTAGTTTGAATACATTATGATTTAAACAATATCTCAGAGCCAACATGAGCAAACAACTTTCATGGTAACATCAGTGAAGGAGGTACAGCAAATCTCTGCAGATAGCTTCTGTCACAGCTGCCAAGCTATCAGTGACATCTTAAAGTACCCACCGCTAATTAGATGTAATAGTGACATTATGATGTATTTCATTATGACATTTAGCATGGAAAAACAAAAATGATCTAGTACTATGTTGGGAAACTGGGCATCATTTGTGAAGCTCGGTTCACCATAAGTTTTCAGAGTCATGGGTCTCTCAGACAGAGAGAAGTGCTAGATAAATAGCTCAGACACTGAATTACAAAGGTAAACAGTAGTTTAGTAGATGTGATTAAAATGCAGTTTTTCAGAATGAAGAATGGTACAGTATTGCAATAATGAAAACAAAATAGTTATGCCGTAGAAACTTAGAAATAACTTTAATATCATCTGAACTCCACATCTGAGGGTTTCTTTTCAGTAAGGTGGCAGCTGCTGCTCTTTAGCAACCCTGAGGGGCTGCCCCCCCCAAATCCCCTACCCCCCGAAACCTCCCCACCCCCCACCCCCCGGCCTAGTCCGGACCGGGACAGGCAAAGACAGTCAAACACATACTGTAGATGGAATGACAGAAAGTCATTTACCACACAGGTGGAGTTGGAAACAGACAGACATATGGACAGACTGCCAGAGAGACACAGCAGTCACACAGACAGGTTCGAACGCACACACACACACACACACACACACACACACACACACACACACACACACACACACACACACACACACACACACAACAGTGAGGTAGAATTAGCGTGCACCTCTTGCACACAGTTGCTATCAAACAGGTGCACACACACACACACACACACACACACACACACACCCACACACACAAACACACAAACCTGAGCCAAAGCCCTGCAGCTTGTTTTGGGAATACAAGTCTGGAGGCTGCATTCAGGCACACAGCTTCACATGGTTGCATGCAATACACAGTCACACACACACTCTCTCAGAAAGTACATTCAGGCAGATACCCATGGGAATGCAGTCTGACACACACACACACACACACACACACACACACACAAGCAACAAGAGCATCCAAAAATACACACTCATTGAATATCATATTGCACACAAATACACACGCACCAGTAACAGTTTTGGATGAGAGAGGACCTTGGGACCTTGCCCATGGGATCCACACACCTACAGACACCGCACTGTATGTATATATATATATATATATATATATATATATATATATATACACATTTGAGTGCATGGACACATACACACACACACACACACACACACACACAACAGATGAAGGAAGGATGAAGTGAAATGACAGCGGATGGAGAGATGTACAGGAATGTTTTGCGACATGCAGCGCTTTGCAGCAGTGTGGTCCTTCATGATGATGGATGGGGCAGGAAATGACAGCATAAGTGGTTATTAAAAAGAGGAAATGGGGGCATTTATAAAAACTATGTTAGCCTGTGTCTGTGGCCCATGTCGCATGTCACCCTGGGCTGCTGTGTCATGCCTCCTGATCTGTGAGACTCCCCTGCGGTGCATGAGGGCCAGCTTTGTTAAAAACCTTTGTCATTCTCTTCTCAAAGAACCCAGGCACCGGCATTTATAGCAAGCTTTGTACTGGAGTGACGGTGCCGGATTTACTAGGTGCAGGTTACATGTGCAAAGTTGAACCTGTTTTATTGCCTTATCACTTCATATAAGAATAGCTTGGCTCTATTTTCTTTCAAGTTTAAACTTGGAATTCCATCATAAACAGGTGCCGACTATACGGCTGTTACAAATGCAAATATGCGCGTTTGCACCTGAATGGAATTTGCACAGCGTGTTATCTACAGTACGGCAAGGAGGGGAAGACAAGAAAAGAAGAGGGATGGAAGATGGTTGAAAGCCTCGGATGAAGATAGTTTGATGTTCCTGGGCTTGTTTTAATGTGCTTCATCTCTACGTGTAAATAGCTTTTAAATTGGACTTGTGATTCGAAACAGTCTTGCAGATCCTCTCCTGGTTTCTGACACTGAAAAGAACGAAATGTACAATATGCTTAGGATGCAGATAGTCTGACTCAGGGTCGGGATTAATTTGTTCTCAATTCAGGTTTCATTATTCAAATTGGAATTTTTTTTACACATCAAAGCCTTTTTTAGTCTGTCTCCTGAAAGGTGATTAGGAGTGAATACTCTCTTTTCAATTATGTAAGAGCAATTTCAATCTCATTTTTTTGAATGAGCCAATAAATGACCCCAACCTTGGTCTGATGCTGATCAGGCTCATCAATTTTGATTGTTGCGTGATATGTTCAGTGTTAACGGTGGCATATTCTCTATTAAGGGCTGCAGCTTTGGGAAAGAAGAGACACTCATTCACACATTTTGCACAGAGCAGTGATGGGAAATAGAAAGGAGATCAATTGTTGGGACTCTATGCTCTGTGTCATCTATACCCAAATATTAAGACTGCTGATTAATCGTACATCGGTAGTGTGGCTTTGTGAAGAAGCACTATTCTATGAGTACGTATTCATGCATTCATGTATCACATTCATGTGTGTTGTTTGACCTTTTGTCTGATTTTAGACACTTGATAGTAGTCGATAGGGATAGATAATAATAGATAATGGTAAGAATGGGAAAACCTCTAGCTATTGCGACTCGGGAGCGTTCACGCAATATTCCAAGATGATTAGTCGCACCAGATAAATAAAATCGAGCCTAAATTAGATATAGTTATTGTGCTACATATATTTAGCGGTTCATTAACAAGTAAACCAGATGCGATCAAGATTGTTCTCAGGAGAGAGATATTTTATATTTGTTGCTGTGAAACAAACAGCACAGGATTAATGGGCTTCTAGATTTGTCTGTGCAAAGACAACACAGCGGGGTTCTGACATTCCTGTCACTAACCTCTCACCATCTTTTACTCTTGAGAATCATCTGAGGCTGCGCAAAAACAAACCCTGTCACTGGTCTCAATCCTCAAATTCCTCTCCCCCTGTTGGGCTTCTGCCTGCATGGGAGTGCATTTCCTGAGCCAGACTGATCCACCAACGTTTATAGGATAGGCTGACAGAAGTGTTTCTAACACCTTTGGCTATGAGCGGGGGCAGAGCCAGATGTGCTGTGAACGCAGCTGAAACCTGTACACAACATTGTGACATTGCAGCGTTAGACTTTAAGCAGTCAGAATCCGGCTTGACTTCAGCAACATGTGGCACCTGCTACTGAAAGAGAACAGCTTACGGTTTCCCTTCTTCTAAAATTTGTTAAATGTTTGGATGTGTATGTGTAAATGTGACATCTGCATTCCTCCATCCGTGTAACGTCAACACATGCATGTCTGCTTGCGTGAGTGCACCTGTCTGTGAGTGACCTTGTACGAACTGATAGTTATCAGTAAAGGTTTCCCACACCAGTTTAATCTGTTTATCCACAGAATAAAATTGTGAATCATTACTATGCAGAGCTAGATACTTTTTCTCTGCTCAGAGTCACGAGCAGCTTCCCAGTTTGTAGTTGTTACAGAATGTTTCACCTTACAGGTCCTGAAAGGCTGCAGTGTCGGTTGCTTTTCATCTTGCGTTTATAATTAGTGACTGATTTAGATCTGGCTAGGTGATCCCAGTGTCTGGCCAATCAATGAGGGAATTAATGGAAGCGCTGGTGCAAGCAGAGCAGAGCAACACTGTGGCATTGCGACTACCAGCTTGAGATGTAATGAAAAAATAATCCATTTTACGTTATTGTTAAAAAACTGTGTATTTGTTCCGTGCCATAACATGATTCCACTAAATTCTGAATATTCCCGGAGTTATTTCTACTGTCTCATCCCATCTGCTGAAAATCTTACATCCAATTTGTTCCTGATTTCAATCTCAATGCTTGTTTAAAAAAAAAGAAAAAAAACAACAATCAGCGAAGCATTTCATTCATGAATGTACATTATGTAAATGCACAGCTTGAATGCATGTTTATTCTTAGATGATTGCACTGCATTGATAGCTCTGTGATATTGAAGCTATTTCCCCCTGAACACAAAGCCCTCAGAGTTTCTGGATGCCTGTAAAAGGTTCAGCAGTGAGAGATTATTCCTTTTAAAACAAACATAATATGATAATCCCCCAGGTCGTGCGCTGTAAGGACATCTTGATGGAGGATTCAAGAAAAAAAGCAACTACATAAAACAATTTATATGTACATTAAATCTGGTAAATTATATGGTTATAGTCAACCTGGGAGCAGAGGGGGCAGGCCAGGGAGCCGTGATGCAGTCCTCTGCTCCCATCTGTATTAGATGTCAGGTGTAGAGGTGGGGAAATGAAATATTCTTGCTCCTTGGCCGACCTTAAAGTAAGCACTTATATTATACAAGCATTGGCAGTGGGCATACAAACTATGTGTTCTCCTTATAAAACCATTTTTATTCATTCAAGTCAAGTTAGTATGGCCAGTTAGTCTTATTGAAATAATACACTGCGCGCTGTTATGTGAATTCCTGATTCAAGATCCCCAGACGCTGGCCTTTCTACACACAAGCATATGACCGTACTGATATTTATGTCTGAATACTCATAAGTTAACCATTTGTAACTGATGTTTTCTGAATGGATGTGTATATATGAAGGTGTGTGTTTGTGTGTGTGTGTGTGTGTGCGTGTGAAGATAAAATAGTATTGAAATATTCCTGTGCATCATTTATACACAAATTTATGTTGTTTATGCAGTCTGTAAAACTGTAAATATAGTGTATGTGTGTTAGCTTGCAATATTCTGAGGATTAAATGGATGACAGGAGGTTGAAAGAAAACACACAC
Source organism: Ophiodon elongatus (assembly GCA_016806645.1). Taxonomy (NCBI): domain Eukaryota; kingdom Metazoa; phylum Chordata; class Actinopteri; order Perciformes; family Hexagrammidae; genus Ophiodon; species Ophiodon elongatus. Next base: position 3,139,331 of record JACSYO010000415.1, read on the forward strand.
ACACACACACACACACACACACACACACACACACACACACACACACACACAGACAAACAAAGTGAATATTTCAAAATGCCACGGCTGTATTACAAAGCAAAGTGAAACAACTGACAGGTTTTTATTTTTATCAGCTGATTTCTATTTCAGGTTGTATGAGTTTATTTTCAAGCATAACGGCAATTACTTGCCATGTGCTGGGTTTATATTAAAGCGAAACTAAACACATTCTCCTCTTAGGTAATTATACACCCTGAGCTGAATTGCTATGCGTTATAGAGATGAGATGCGGTAATGTCAAATATTTCAGTAATAATCATCCGTCATGGACGTGAATTTGTATCTGATGTTTCAAAAATCACAGTGGGTAGGACTAAGACATTTCCTTTTTTGTGGAAAAATTAGGTCAGAGAATTGTTACTGCTACACAGCGTCCAGGGTCAGCTTCAGCTCATTTCCATCAATCCATAGAGGGAAGAGAAACAAGGAGTGTCCTCCCATTCAAGTAATAGAATTTATCTCCTGAAAGTACAGAAGTGAAGTCCAATTAATTGACACTGTCTCTTGGCAAAAGTGTTTAATCTGAACCTATGAAAAAAAAATGTTTGAACTTTGGAGTGAGATTTGTTTTGTACGACCACATGGAAATTAAATGGACTTGAAATGTCAGAATAAAATGCTGTTTAGCGGTGAAGAAACGTGAGATGTCAAGGTGACTGTTTCATTTTGAGAATCCACTTTCCCTTATCCTGTGACACTACATGTTATAAAAAATGTTTTTGCATTTTCTAGTATATATGGTAGAGAATGCGAGTGTCGTTTTATTTTACACCTTCGGCAGTATTTATTTGTTACAGAAACAAGAGTGTAACAGTGATTTCAATCTTCTTCTTCTTCTTCTTCTTCTTCTTCTTCTTCTGATATTTGTGAGCCCCTGTGTGTGTCTTTTATTTGTTTCAGATTTGTAAACCACAATTTATTTTTCTTATTCCATATAGACTAGCCACTCACATGTAACTGTTACACATAAAAAAATGGTGTCAGGTTTATGAAAGGGACCAGCTCTAATCTTGTTATCAGCCTGTGGCATATGTAATTTACAAATATAACGTGTTACGTTTCCCCGTGAGGTCGTTGTGTCACAAGGGTTTGATAGATGGCTCCGTCGTTGTGTCACTTGAATGGCTTATGATAGCCACGGCTATCAAGTCCGAGGGAGGCAGCAGCAGCAGCAGCAGCTTTACTACTGCTGTTTACAGCCATGCAGTAAAAACACACAGCACTGTACGCCCTGCTGCTGCACGCTGCGCTACTCGCTGATCACTCTGCTCACTATGCACAATGGGAACAAGAGGCGCTCGCCTGCCTGGTGGCTCTTCTGCTCAACAGGGATCAAAGAGAGAGAAGGCGAAAGATATGAGAGGAAGTGAGGGAGGGGAGGAAGTAGAGAGTGAAAGAAGTACACGGCAAAGACATGCGTGAAAGGAAAGAAGGGGGGAGGGCTGGAGGAAAACAGGAGAAGAGTTGTGGGGGGGGGGGAGAGGGAGAAAGAGAGAGGAAAGGGGAGTTGGTGAAAGTGAGATGGTGCGGCGTGAGGTGACTGAATGAATGAATGGAAAGATGAATGAACAAGTAAAACAGACCAAATCAAGTGACCGAGTGAGACAGACTGAGTGAGGGAGTGTGTCCGTGTGTGTGTGTGTCGAGTAAGAGTGTGTGAGCGAGTGGATGAGTGGGTGAACAAGGGCAGCAGGACAGAGAGAGAGAGAGGGGGGTGGGGGGGTGGAGAGAGAGATTGGGGAAGGGAGAAAGAGAGGGAGAGAGGATATGTTCAGTCAGAGAGGACACACTCCAGTGGCTGTGATTGAAGTATGGGCCAATTAACACGAGGAGCATTGAGCTCCAGCTGCACTCTTCTCTTCATTCCTCCACTCCCCCACACTGCTATATTACCCCGCATGACACACACACACACACACACACACACGCAGACACACACACAGACATTGATACACTCACATATATGCACACTGTGGGCACCACACTGTGCTGGCACTTTATCTTATCTTTTGCTATAGCACAGCTATGGACCCAAGGAAATTATAGAGGCTACATGCAGCAGTGTTCTCGAGCACACTGCGGTCTTAAATGTGGATGAATGGGGGGGGAAAAAAGTCTTCATCTTCAGGGTTGGAATTCTTTTTTCAAGGCACTCGCAGTGACTCACAGAGACGCTGCAATTTCTTCTAATGGTGTACAGTAGACGATATATTAGCCTGCATATATTTCAGATGTTTTGTGTTGCTGCGGAAAGCTGCCCGGGCTGATTCAGTGCAGCCTGTGCCATAGGCAGCAGGGAGCAGGTCCATTACTCTGCATGACAGCATGGAATGAAGCAGCAGAGCCCCGACGTGGGGTAAACACAACGCTGAACACTGCACTTCCACAACTCCACACTCCAGACTCCACAGACTCCTTCCCCATTCACATTTCCTCAGCAGATCCGATGCAGCACGCGGTCTGGCACGCTGCCTCCATTGGAGTTCAGTGGGAAAGGGGCTCACAGAGGCGAGGATGCCAACAACTGACTTCTTACCCGAGCGGTTAACTTCTCTCCCGCGACTCAGTCTTCACCGCAGGCGCTCGCTGCAGCTGTAGCATTCAGTTGAGGGGAAGGAAGGGATCTGATACTCTAAAACATTGTGATTGTTCTCCTACCATCACACTGACACCAAGAATCAATTTTTCATTTTGTGTTTAGAGGCTATACAACTTTTTTTTTTGTCTCTTTGGAGTTTGCACGAATAATATAGGCTTCACTGTAATCCTCTGTAGAGGAATATACCTTCAAAGTAGTTGATTTGCCTTCAGCTACACAAAACTGCGAAAGACGTTTTTTTTTTTTTAAACCAGTGAAGCTGCCCATGCCGTAGTCATTAATTCATATATGTAATCACAGTGAACATATAATGCGGTGTATTGAAATGTTCAAACGGAGATATGATGCGATGTGTTTTGATTGTGAAGTAGTGACTGGCAATTTTGGAAGAGAAAGAGGAGACTGGCTTGCTTTCGTGAATGTTTTCTCTCTCATCTCCTTGATTAGCTGTCTCTGTCAGCCTGCTCTTAAGTACTCTGGAAATATTCCTGAAGGTGTTTTTAGTTTGCTTCTAACAGTCGTCGGCATGTACGCCGGCTTCTTTGGGACTGTAAATGCCACTTTCTTTGCTTTAAAAAGACAAACTAAACAGGCACAGCCGAAAAATAATTATACTGTAGATACAGTTAGCTGCTTATTACAGTGATTGACAAATTGAGAGATCAGCTCTGTGCAAAACAAATACTTTAATGTGAGTGCTGATATAATGATTTAGACAGCAGATGATGATTGAGGGTATATGCACTGTGGTGAGTTTTAAAGTAAAAAAAATCATCAAAGAAAGTACTCTTATGAAATCTGAAAGGTTTTCAATTCCATCTTTTTATCTTTTGTAGTCAGTGCAGTCACATTCAAGAAAAGAAAACATTGCAATATTTATTGAACTAACACAAACATCACTATCCCAAATAAGCAGAATTAACACATTATCATCCAAATAATACAATATCAGCGATGGTCAGATCCTGGCAATGCTGCTATGACTGTTCATGTCTCAATAACTAACTGATTCCTTACCTTGACCCTGTCAAGGGAAAGCTGACATCTACACACCTTTTGACTAACTAAACCCAATTTAAACTTTCCCTGGGTTGTAGACAGCCCCTTGCCAAATATACTGTATATATGCAGTACAGAATAAGCGGCTCCAAAGACTGGAGAGGATAATTTTTTTATAGAAAGGGAAAAAATATACAAAAATGTGAACATTTGCATTTTAACAAAAGATTAATTTATGGTAGAAAATCAAATGAAACTGTAATCTCTCTCTTTCTCGCTCCACACTCCTTTCCCCTCTCTGTGTATGTGTATGTTTCAGTGTGTGTGTGTGTGTGTGTGTGTGTGTGTGTGTGTGTGTGTGTGTGTGTGTGTGTGTGTGTGTGTGTGTGCGTGCGGGTGTGCGTGTTCGCTCGGTGTGAGCCGCCTCACTGCACGCTTTTTATGATTCAGTTTGCAGTATTCCTCCGATTGAAACACATAATGAACTATACAGTAAGATATATTTAGATGAGGATTTGATTATAATTTACTTGTACTTTGCTTTATAGTGGCAAGCCTCCGGGAGATGTTGGCAGTCGCACGTTCGATAACAGGCAGAGTATTCGCTCTACAGGAAAAGTGGATATTGTATATAAGAATACACTGTGTTCACACTTCCAACCAGGCTCACTGTAATGGAATAGCACTGGCTGGTTGAGCAGTGCAACGTAAACACATCATGAGAGTGAAATGCAGTGATGGGCCTAACAGTTAATGGCTCAGAGAGTCAGCTCAGTAGAATACAGCTCCACCAAATGATATGACTGTATCCCTGCAGCTTCGTCTTTGGCGCTCTCCTCTTCTCTGTCCTCGTCTCTGTCCTTCCCATTGTTCCCTGCCACATCGTCTTCGCCTTAAAGAAAACAACAACAACAACAAAGCCCTGTTTTTCTCCCTCTCCTCTTCATTATTACATTCTCCTTTTCCCTCTCTCCTACTAACAGGTCTGTCTCTCCCTATCTCTCCACACCTCCATCTCTTTTTCTTACCCCAAACTATCCGCCTCCCTCTCATTCCATCTCATTCCACCGCTTTCTCCTTCTTCCTCTATAACCCCCCCCCCTCCCACACACACACACACACACACACACACAGCTCTGTCACTCAAAACAGGATGTTTGGCATATTTGTTTAGGCCGTACACGTATACACATCCCAGTAATCAATATTTCTTTTCCTGCTACTCTCCTCACATATTTTACGCCACCTCCACCATCCCGCTGCACTTTGTCCTCCTTTTCTCCTTGTCTCCTCCTCTTAAACCTGGCCTCCTTCCCTCTATCAATCACTCAGTCCCTGAGTCATGTGCCCTGTATTTACAGTACCTTTCTATGCTGTTCATTTCACAGCATTCTCATTTCTTTGCTCCCCTTCTCTCGTGCCTCCAGTTACTTTTTCTACTTCTTTCTTTTCTCTTCTTTTCTTTGCCGCTTTCTTTTTCTAACCAAAAGACTGATCAGGGTCAGCGAATCAGCAGCCTGTGACAAAGAGCGGAGAGTCAGATGAAGACAGAGCGAAAGACATAGAGAGGGGGAATAGAGGCACAGGGAGAGAGAGTGACTTTGGAGGGAATATTATGTCAGCAGGCCCCTGTTAATCAATGCAATTGTGTTTGGTACCTGAAGCCATGAAAATAGGGAGAAGAGATGGGGAATATGAAAAGCCGGAGCACTAGAGGGAGCGGGCAGAAAGTGAGAAGGAAATGGAGAAAGGAAGGGAGGGCAGTTGGCACCAGAAGTAAATTGAAAATGATGTGCTGTGTTTTTGTGTGTGTGCGGCTCACATATTAACCCTGCTATCTCTCAGGTAGTCATTATCTTTCCATGTGGTTGTTCGAGTGCGAGTGTGTGTGTGTGTGTGTGTGTGTGTGTGTGTGTGTGTGTGTGTGTGTGTGCGTGTGTGTGTGTGTGTGTATGTTTGTGCTCACTGCATTAACCCTCATATCTCTCTATCATTAAGCTGCTCTACGGGCATAGTGTAGCCATGCATTTATCTTGCGAGTGCGTCTGCATATTCAAACGCTTGCATGCATTTGTCTGTGCGTGGATGCAGCTGTGTGAGGGAGAGTGTGTTTACAGTGATCTTAATTGTTGTTATCATTCATGCAGCACAATAACCACCTCCGCCCTCATCTTTGTCTCCGTCTGCTATTAACTCTCTCTCCCTTCTCACCCTCCTTCCCTCTAACGGCCAGTTTCTATTTTTCCTCGTATTGTTCCTTCTCAGCCTGCAGCCTAAATAGCACCCATTTCATCTTCTCTCTTTCTTTTTCTTCCCTCTATTGTTTTTCTCCCCGCTGCATTCCATATTCCTCGTCCAACATTTTCTCCAGCCAAAGCTAACTTTTATTACCCCATGATTGGATTCAGAATTCATTACTCCATCTTGCCTGTATGCGATATCTGATCAGTTTATTTCTTTCTCTCTCTCTTCCTTCACTCCTCCATTCTCTCTGTCCACACCTCCTTCTTCTTTTTTTGTCCTGCCACCTCCTTCTTTTCCTCACTTGATTTGATGTTGTCTATACTGGACGTTAAAAGTCGAACTAAATCTCTTCTCTTCTTCTACTTCTTTTTCTACTCTTTGCTGTCTCTCTTTCTTTCAGGCACCCTCTCATAGTGCGATATATATCTGCCTCCCCCCCTCGGCAGGTTGCCATGGTCGCCATACCTACTCTCTCTCTCCTATTGGTCCTGGCAGAGTGGGCAGGTTTGGTGGACTGTTCCCCCCACCTCCTGCTCCGGCCCAGTCCGCGGGAACGGGATGCAGGCGCCATGATGAACTTCAACATCGCCGTGATCCACGCCGGTGCTACGGTGCAGGCCGAGGCAGCGCTGGCGGGGCCTGGGGGAAGGGTGCTCTACCCCGGCTTCGGCCGGGTATACGGCTCCCTGGGGGAGAGCGTGGTCACCCAGTGGGGCTCTGCTAACGTCATCTGGCTACAGGTTGGATACTGTCTCCTCCACCTTCTGCTCATCCAGCCTTACTTGAAGGAAGGGAATAACAATGACCATCCATTATTCATACTCACTCCCATTATTTGAGCTGAATGAGCAACACACTGCTGCCGTTGTGTTGGCCCTGCTGAATGAGCGGGCGTCTGGCTCTGCTCTTTGACCACAGTTTGTATTGTTAGCCAGACATGTCATGCATGCTACAGACACTTTCCATGTGTATAACACAAAGTCAAGACACACTTCCCTGGTTAGTCAACTCTATTTCTCTCCCTGTCTTCATCCCCCTCTGTCTTTGTTCCTCTCTGTCTTCATGGCTTCTATCATCTCCCAGGTGAATGACAGTAGTCCTAAGACGGTGCTGTCCCAGCTGTGTGAGCTGCTGGCGGCGCGGCCCCTGCAGGGTCTGGTTTATGAAGAGGAGAGGCCCCCTCGCACGGCCTGGGGTCCATTGGCCCCAATGCTGGAGTTTGTCTCTGCGCAAACAGGACTGCCCATAGTGGCTGTAGGAGGGGGAGCGGGGCTGGGGAGGATGCCACAGGTAGGAGGAGGGAGGTTGGGATGGGTGTGGGAGAGTAAAGAGCAAGTGTTTGCAGCTTTTATGTGTGTGGGGGGAAAGGAGAGGGGGAGGAGGGAGGCGGGAGGGGGAAGAGGGAGGGGGGACTGAAAGAGGAGAGAATCCGAGGAATACAAGGGGGCAGATGTCCCAGTAGTGTGATTGTGTAGCGCCAAATGTGAGCGCTGGAACAATGTTAATTAGGTGTGTGCTGTATACTGAAGCAGTATGGATTGACAGCTCTATGAATGGAATATAAAAGGAGAGCTGCTTATATTGCCATAACAACTTACAATGTCATAATGTCGCGCATCCTCTCTGTGAAGAAAAGGTTTGGGCAAGTGCCGGTGGGACGGAGGGGAAGTTGAAGGTCAGGGTCGCTGATCTGCTGAAACTCTGCAGTGTTTGATCTGTAAATGGCACCAACTGGGGCTGTCGCTCTGCCTCTGATGTTCCTGGGAGGGAGGCAATGAGCAGACATGGGTGTGTGTATGAGGGAATAAGCATGTGTGTGTGTGTGTACTGTACATTTGTGTGTATGCACCAGAGAAACTAATGTCACATGGTTTTCACCACCAAATGGGGGGAAAAAAGGAAACAAAAAGCTTAGCATTTGTGCTTACAAATAACTGTTTTACCATTTACTCTTGAGGAATTAAATTGTAGCACTTTGATGAACTTCCTTTGAAGATGTACCCTCGCCTAGTCCTCACTCCCTCCCATCCCCTGAACAGACTTTTTAGAAACACTCCCTTCTGGACGTCATAGGAGAATTTGTGCAACAATCCTAGCTGTTTTAGCCCTGCGGCTGCACGAGTGCTGCTGCTCCATAAAAACTTCAAGCCCCGTGATGCCTCCATGTTGTGCAGAAAGATGGAGCAGTCCAGAGAGTTGTAGTTCCTTGTAGTGAAAATACTGTCTGTTACTTACTCGTTGCATTGCAGCTGCATTTTAGATACAGTACAACTGCAGAGGATGAATTTTACAGTGCGATTTTAAACCAAATGTGCTGCTCTCTTTCCCAAATCAGGAATCAGGTTCCATCTTTCTCCAGTTCAGCTCCTCTACTGCCCTCCAATTAGAGGTCATCTTTGAGGTGCTGGAGGAGTACGATTGGACATCCTTTTCCGTGGTGTGCACGCGCCACCATGGCTACCAGGATTTCCTGTCAGTGGTGGAGGGCCTGACCGACGGCTCGTTCATCGGCTGGGAGAAGAAGAGTGTGGTGATCCTGAACGTGACCGACGACCCTGGGGGGGCACGCACGCGCAGGCTGCTGAAGGAGAACGAGGCGCAGGTGAGACAGGGGGGAGGGAGGGGGGAAAGGGGGGAGGAAAGGGGAGGAAGTGCTGCAAATCTCATTGGGGGCCCCCTTTCTGACAGGTGGCTTCCGAGCTTTTTCCTTCCTTCTTCGTCTCTCCCTCTGTCCCTCCACATCTCTCTCTCCCCTCTCTCCTCTATCCCTCTGTTCTTCTCTTCCCCTCCCATCTGCCAAGGCATAAAGAGTTCAACGGTACAACACAAACCACGAGTCAGTCTGATTTGCTGGCTGGCATTGTACGAAGAGTTATGTGCAATGTGCTGAAGAAGTTAACCACTTAACATACAGTTTCCCCCTTGTTTCTACTTAAGTGGCTTTATATAGTTGGAATGGAAACATCTTGTTCCAAACTGTCTGTCAGTATCACATACAATATACTGTGTAGTATTTTGCATCAGCTTGTTCCAGCTCTTCATTGAATCTGTAAATGATGTTTACACCGAGTGAAATCTTCAGGGCTGCACCCTTCCGTTAAATGGAAATATTTGAGATGTCTTGTGCATTATTTTAAACATATGTCCCCCCAAATTTAGCTTGACTTGGTTGGTATCCGTGGCAACTCTGAGGTCTCTCTTTATATACACTATGTCTATACTTTTTTCTTTGATATTCCGATGGTGAAAAGAAAAAACTGGCTACCTTTCAGATTCACATTGTTTCACTGATGACCAGAATGACTCGTGGTTTTGGCTTACCTCTAGTGTGTTTCATTCCTTCATGCCTGCTCCCTCTACTACCCCAATGCCTTGCTCGGTCTTCCCTTCCTTTCCTAACTTCTTTCAGCTTCTGACTTCCCGTGATTCTTTTTTTTTTTTTTTGCTCTACACTTACTTTATTCCCCCCCATCATCCTCCCTTAAACCTCCTCTTTGACCCCTTGGTCCTCCTCTCCAATTTTTCACTGTGTGTGTTCTTACTCCATCTCTCTTATGCCCCCCCACACACACACCTCCCCTCGTGCGTTTCTTTGCCTGGAGACAGGCTCACTCTCCTTTGCTGCCTTCCTATTCACCTCCATCTCTGTATGGCCATCTTTCATTCCTTCAGTCCTCCCCTCTTGCTGCATGTCTACCCGGCCACAGACCCTCTGTTGGCTCGGTTTAGTCTGGGTCTCAATGTCATCGCTAATGTCCCAGCATGGCCACTGCAGCTCTGCGTGTGTGTGCGTGACTGTGTGTTTGTGTCTGTAAGTGTGTGGGTCTGTATTGGATTCCTTAGACTCCACTCTGCTAGTGTCACTGTTAATATAACATACTGCCTGCAGCAGGTTGCCTATATGCAGTGCTTGCTTTTTAACCCTCTTACTTTTCACAACAAACCCCCTTCTTTTAGCTTTTTACAACTGCAGGGCTAATAAATGCTTGTGATTGCTAAGTGATGCTGTGTATGTTTGCATTACATGCTCTCTCTCTCTCTCTCTCTCTCTCTCTCTCTCTCTCTCTCTCTCTCTCTCTCTCTCTCTCTCTCTCTCTCTCTCTCTCTCTCTCTCTCTCTCTCTGTGTGTCTCGCTGCCACATATATGGTAATGTCCTCTACATTGTAAATGGCTTGATGCAGGTCTATGGGTCAATTTCTACTCAATTCTCTCACTGTCTATCTGTTGTTCCATTCCTCTTCCAGCTTCTGCTTTGTCAGTATTTCTTCTGCTCTCTCTCTCTGTATGTTCCTCTCTTTCTCCATTTCCCGTCTTTAGATATTGTGTGTGTCTGTTTATAACTCTGATTCTCTCCTTCCCTCCCTAATTCAGTCTGTCGCCTTCTTTCTCCCTCCTTCTCTCCTTCCTCTTCCCCCTCTGTCACTCTCATTCCCTGCCTAATTCACTGGAGGTTTATTGGCATACAGGCAGGATTGTTTTGCCAAGCCATTACAGTTCAAAATTCAATGAAGGCGCAGTTCTCAAAATGTGCTTTCAGTCTGTTTCCCTGACCCCCCACCCCCCCTTCCATGAATGAGTTTTCTTCCTCTTTTTTGTTCTTTGATTTGCTTTTGTCTCTTTTCTTCGCCGTGCAATTTGTTTTATTTTAAATGCTCTATTTCTTTCTTCTTATGTATTTTTCAGCATTTAACCCCCCCCCCCCTCCCTTTTCTGTCTTTCTGTTTAGCTCTAACCCCTTAAAACCCTCTTTGGTCAATTTCTACCCCCCTCCTCTCCCGCCTCACCCCTCCTTACCTCAGCACTTTCAGCTGAGAGCTCCTCCACACTGCTGCTTCTATGTTGCCTTTCACTCTCTTTAATGTTTTCTTCTCTCTTTCTCCCCAGCCACACTCCATCAACCCCCCCCACCCCTTCCACTGTTTTTTGCAAATATCTCTCCAGGCCCGGATTTTACCAAAATATGTCATCCTTTGCTTTCCTTCACCATCCCCCCTTCTCCTTTCCATTCTCCAAGGAGTAACGTTTCTGTTTCCCCACCTTTGATTGCTTCCCTCTATCCGCATCACCCACCATCTCCTGTTGTCTTCAGCTCTTTTCTCCACCCTGCTTTTAATAACATATGTCAGTGTTTAACCTCTTCCCCGTTTGTTTTCCCTCAGGTGTGTTTGGTCTTTAAATGCCTCCCCCCTCCCTCCTACATGGCTTCCACGCCTGTACCTCTCTATCTCTCTGCTCTATCACTTACAGTTATTTCATTTTCCCTTTCTTGTTTTACTCCTGTTTTCATTATTCATAACTGTATCTTGTTTCATCAGGCCCAAGCTCATTAAGCACTGACCCCCGTTGCCTCCTGCAACTCCTGGTTAGCATTCATCACATGCGACCATGCTGTCTTTCCTCTTTCTAGCGTGTCTGCTTCTCTCCCTGAATCATACGTCCAACTCCCATGAACCTTATCACATCAGCTTACAGCTATCTCTCCTCTTACCTCCGCCGGCACTCTTGTTTTTTCTTGATATGGCCTTTTCTATCCAACCTCCTCCCCTCCTGTTCAGGTGCACCTCTGCTCCAGCTCTATCTTTCTCCCCTTGATTCTCCCACCCTCTGTCTCTCTCCACGTCTCCCCTGTCCCCTCCTTATCTCACTAGCGTGTATGTGTGTGTGTGTCTCCCCTCGTCCCTATTCCCTCCCTGCCTTCCTACTATCCTCCAGGTACGTTTGCTGTACTGCTCCCAGGAGGAGGCTGAGCTGGTCTTCCGCGCTGCCTGGGCCGCCGGTCAGGCCGGAGCCTCGCACATGTGGTTCGCTGTGGGGCCGGCTCTCTCAGGTTTGAGCTTGGAGAGCCTGCCTCGGGCTCTGTTTGCTGTGCGGCCCCAGGGCTGGAGGGATGAACCTCGCAGGAGAATTGCTCGGGGAGTGTCTGTGCTGACTCATGGGGCAGTGGCCATGCGCAAGGATTACGGAACCACGGGTGGGCCGAACTTTGTCACCAACTGCATGACGGACGCCAATCAGACCCAGAGACTGCGGGGCAGGATGAGGTGAGAGGGAGATAAGAGGAAAGAGGAAAGCTCTAAAGGGAGAATGTGAGGAGGGAAGGAAGATAACTGTATGGATGGGGGTTGGGGGGAAGTACAAGGCAGTTGGCAGGCTCTGGACAAAATATATTGAGACAGCATCAGGTGTGTTCTATGAAACGAGTTGGTTCAGCGCCAGAATGAGCTGGAAGGTATACGGGTGGAGTTGGTAGATTCAGTGTCAGAGAGCAGGCACAGAGGGGATATCTGAATTTGGAGCTGGCTATCATCCATGCAAAATAGATGTTGTTGGTGCATGTAGTTGTGAGTTGGCAAAATTACCCCAGCGTCTGTAGCAAGTGGACCATGTCTCATGTATATTAATGAGCCGGCTGTAATATATTCCTTGTAGGCTGTGCAAACAGGCTGCAGCACACTCTAACAGGTAGCCCAAGTGGTTGTGGTTATCATCCTTGTTCATTTTTAACGCCGTTCATCCTTGCTCCAAATGCACACCGAACACATTATACTGTATAAAGAAGTTTGGTCAGTGTGATAAGCCAAACATGTCATTATGTTTATGTACAGTGTTTTTTGTAAATGAAGCACAGCACAAACAGTGTGGTAATTAAATGGAAATGATTAATGGACTCTTCCTTCTTTGTTTATAAATTATGTCCAACATCAGAGAAGCAAGTTGTTTTTATTTTATTTTATTTTTTGCAGTGCTACCTGCTGTTCACTGTCTGTAACTACAAGCTGCTCTCCATGTAAGGCTTTCTGTCATGTAAAAAAAAAAAGCTTTCAGGTTTTGAAGCCAGCAAGATGACATGAGGAGCGTCTGTCCTGTGTGATTATCAGACAAACTATAAAGCTCACAGGCGTTGCAGAGAGCAGCAGTTGTTTGACTTCAAAGATCCTGACAATTCTGTGTGTCTGATCATTTGTCTGTAGATTTGATTAACAGACAAGGCCTTGCTGTCACCATAGAGGTGCTGTGATTTAGTTTCAAGTGGGAAGGCTCACTGTTACATCAAAAACAGCCTTAGGATTTCTATTTTCTCCTCATTTCCCCAAAACAATTAGGTAATTTACTAATATTACGTGTTTTCTGTCATTTACATCCATTGCCATACAGGTATTTCAGCAACATCACACTTGGTGGTCGAGACTATTCCTTCAACGGTGACGGTTACCTATCCAACCCCTTCCTCGATGTAATTTCCTGGACACCTGGACGTGGATGGGAAGATGTAAGGACATGACATTAGTTCTTTATGTCTAATCATGTGCTCTGAGTCGCATTTGAGAAGAGAAAGGGGCATGCTTTCTGTTCACGAGACACTCGCTTGATTACTATTTTGTTGTCTCCATAAGCTGTTTGAATCTTGGGATTCATGAGAAACTGTAATTTTGTCCTCTGTGAACAACTGCAAAGACAAAAGGGCCTAGCAATTGTGCCCAGAGCAGGTTTGGTGCTGATTGGTTCTTGAGTCTTAATCTCTCTCTGTGAACTAGAGGAGCAGATCCGTGCTGCGTTGGCATCTGAAATAAGAATATAAACCTGACAGTGAGAACGGTCAGGTCAGATGGGTTCATGTTCATGTAAAGTTCACTATGGCTATCGGTGCCCGAGGCAGAGGAGAGAGATTGGCTGCTGACTATTTGACCGTGCTTCGTGTGGTCCCACTGAGCCTGTTCAGTTTCTGCTATCTCTCTCTAACTCTGATATTTCCTGGATAAAGCACTCTCACACAACACCAGAAATGCACAAACACACTCACACGCACGCACGCACGCACACACAAGCATACATTTATAGTGCAGAAATAATTGACAGAATTCCAATGGTCACAATTTTGATAACTGATGAATCATTGAAGTCACTTATTAAGCAAAAATGACAAACATTCTGTCTCGCTTGTTAAATGTGAGGATTTGCAAATTGAATATCGTGGGACTGTTGGTTTGACAAAACAAGCATCACCAAGGCCTCTGGGAAATTGTAATGGATCAGTTAATGAATAAAAAAAATCCCCACAAGATTAAAGGATAGGTTTACATGTTTTCAAGTCTGTCTTTATACACTACGGCATGCCCATATCTAGCTTTAAAGATGTATCTATGTAATCGTCCCTCCTCTCCTGGTTGTGAAACAATACCTTCCTAGTCCTCCATCACTTCCATGTTAAGTAAGTGATGGAGGACAGAATCTACAGCCCTAGTTTAGTGAAAAAACACGTTTTAACGTTAAGGTGAAGCAGAATTTTGTATATAAAGACAGGAAAATACCTTCTTGATTTGTCTAAGACTGTTGGAGCTTTACATAGCTTTGGTCGAATTTTGCAATGCATTTCTACATAGAAAGAGGACTGTGGGTTTTGTCTCTCATCTGTTACATCAGTGGTGGAGACGCTTCCCGGACACTAGTGAGAGGAAGAATTCTTTAGTCTTTAAATGTACTGTACATATAGGTATGAGAGAGTATTTAGACAGACTTAAAATATGTGAACCTGTTTTTTAATCGATGAGATAATGACAAGTTTCAGCCCTGCAGTCATACACAACTACTCATGGATTTCATTCTTTGTCATTTTGCTGAAAGACATGCTCTGATGTTGCTCTGATCAATAGTTGCTGTTTTGCTCTTCTTCACTGCCTGCGTTTTCCGTTTTTTTTATCAAAAATGAAATGCATATGTAAATAGTGCTGAAGATTTCTGGGTGTCATTACCATCTGGTTGCAGACCCACCATTGTTTTGTGTGTTTGAGTGTCTTGTCAACATGACGTTATGCTCGTCTAAAGCACCAGTACCCCTGGCGTGTCATGCATATTCTATTAAGCTGAGGTTTGTTCAGAAATCCTTAATACGAAGCCTTGTCACCTGTTGGAGATGTTTTCCCTTACACCGGGATTTTACCCTCGTCAGTGTCAGAAGAGAGAGCAATGCTCATTTTCTCAACCGCACACCAGCGCGTCGACACCACACTGTACATGCATAAAGACACGCTGTACTCTCAGAACATACACTCTGCAACAGCACATAATCACAAACACTGCACTAATACAAATACTGACGCACCCACACAAGGTTACACACGTACACACACACACAAAAGCATAAATACACACATTGGTGGTTCTCAGCCTCCCGCTGGTTTTAACAGCCCACCAGAGTCCAGTCTCAGCGTGTCGTAACATGCTGACTCCTGCCATATATCTCAAATCCCTTTCAATTAGAAGCTCCTGCGCTGGTCTTTCGACTCTGTGCAAACCCAGGGTACAAAACCCGCCCACACACACACATGCTTAGAACTCACATGCACACGTGTGTGCGCACAAATGAGGGCACGTACTGTATGCTTTCACACATATGCTTACACCCTTCTTGCATAAACCCTATTGCACTATCGCACACACGCACACAATGAGGATAAGACGCCTGTATCTGCCTATTATGCACATCCATGCTGTTGGCTCTCCCTGAATATTTAATGTTCTCTTTACAATGACTGCACCATTACCTAGAGCCTGGGAGCACCCAGCTTAGCTTACTGAAACACTGCAGACTAGTACTGTAGATTGTCCAGCATTAGCATGACTTGTTTCAGTTACGGATACAGCACACAACGCTAGATGTTCCAGGATATTACCGTAATTTAATGAACATGCATTAATGCCACTCATGGCTGCTAAAGGATAGGTTTTCGTTAA
The DNA here is from genome assembly GCA_016806645.1 of Ophiodon elongatus. NCBI lineage: Eukaryota > Metazoa > Chordata > Actinopteri > Perciformes > Hexagrammidae > Ophiodon > Ophiodon elongatus. The sequence goes on from JACSYO010000415.1 coordinate 3,154,966, forward strand.
AAGTGGTTCCCGGCCCTCAAACTTTTGCTCAAAACCAGAATACTTTCTCTGCCTCAAAGTATTCCCTCCATTTGAGTAGTCTGAAGTGGTATGTTTTGGCTGCTGTTCTCCTGGCGTTTGCGTGTGCATTTTTCTGGGTATTTGTCTGATAGAGAATAGTGTGTTCTCCTGTAAGCCCTATCTGTTTGCTGTCTGTGTTCCCTGAGTGTGTTTTGATTGAATGTCTGTTGCAGAGCTGTGGTCGAAGTGCAGTCGAAATACTGTCATTGTTGCCACCTCCTCCTCTTCTCCCTGCCTTTACGCTGGCTTTACGCAGACAGGCAGGCTGATCGGAGCTGACAAACTTTACATTACTCTACTGGCCTGCTGAAGCACTCGCATTCTTATGTGTATTTTATATATAGATGTATGCATGTATGTATGTGTGTGTGACTGGATATCCATATGGATTTCTGTATGCGCATGAGTGTACAGTATGTGTGTACACTTTCTTTCGTGTATGTTGCCTCATTTACACTTGACGAGACTTTTATCGGGTGATCATGACAACATGTGTCAAGTGATGTTACATGAGGAAGGTTCACAACCAAAAACAAAAACAAAAAAGACTGAATCTTCTTGGGTGTGGTTCTGTCTCACGTTGCTCTCAAAAGTCTGAATATGTCAAGATTCAGCATCCAACACTTCTAGAGAGCTTATAAACAATGCAAAAAGAAGGGGAAAACAATGATACAGCCAAAGGGATGCTTGACAGACATTTTCGGGTCAACAGTGGACACAGTACGATGTGGTCTCACAATATAATCCCCGAACAGATTTTAAGAATCATACTAAAATGTCACTTGTAGGCATGAGTCTCTGCACATGTGCTATTTTAGTGTGTAAAAATGCTTTTTGACCAGAGCGTGTCACATAAAGATTTAGCTCCAGGCTATTCAAAGGCATAAAAGTTAGAAATGTATATTTCTTCTCACCACAGTTCCGTCAATACATCCCATTGTTTGTGAAGGCATGAATTGGGGAGTTACTTGCTTTCATCCAACCCAAAGCCATTATATGTAATTACATGGCAATGTCTGATTTGACACTAAAGTCAATGGCTAGTACAAACAGATCTTGATAACCACTGTAATCCCATCAACAAACGTTTCAGGTAATTGCTCACAACCCACATATCAATGAATATTTAGGGCCTGGTGTTCTAAAAAAAAGCGAGTGGGCACAATAACTTGAATAATACCTGTACAGTATAATTATAACCGGTACCATAGTCCTGCAGTAAATGCAGCCTTTAATAAGTTTATTATATTCAGTGTTTATTGAGACTGCCAGAGAGATGTTCATCTATCTCTGTAGTCATTTTGGTGATACAGTATTCTACAATTTATTTTCCTTCATCTGTGTCATGCAAGCCTATACAATGTTTATTGCAGTGCATTTGTATGAGACTGCATACTGTTGTAGGTATTAATGTGATGTGTTTACCCTCTCTGTAACTAACTAAATATGGTTATGGTATTTTTTATCATTATAAAATAAAATAGTCTTGATGATTATATTTAAAGGCATACATTTCAGGAATTGTCGCTTACTGTTTGTGAACACAACATTTATCACATCTCTGGTAAACACAACATTTAAAGTGGTTCTTTTGTGTGATTCTTTGTGGAGAAACTCAGTTTTGCAGATCCAAAATCAATTTGTCATCAAAATCGTGTGAGTGTTAGTTGACTGAGGATTTCAAATGTTGTCCGCATGTTGTTTTGCATTTTGATGACGCTGTGTCCACCATTTACATAGCTTCCTCTTGGAAGCATGCTTGTGCATGTGAAGGGGCTTCACATGCAGGGCCCAAATGCTAATGCCTAGAAAAGTCCTGACCACAGCAAAATAAGAAGAGAATACAGGAAGGCAGCAGATATAGACACCGCCACACACTTCTAGTGGGTCATAGGTGATGATTGAGAGGGATTACTTTTTTTACGAGTCTATGCATAGTTTTTTAGGAAATGAATAGAGTATACCTCAAATTAACAATTATTTAAAATTCAATTTATGGTGGGTCCTGTTCTTTTTGTATACATTTATTCTGTAGCTTTCTTAAATATTTTTTTAGAATATGTGATAGATACAGTAAAACGTGCATACTTACAATACAAATTAAAGTGGTTGTAGGCAATTATACCAACACTCAAATAATTATTAATAAATCCCATTATAAAACTCTCAACTTAAAGCCTATATATAAACATAATTATTGTTCTTTAGCTTATCTGGTATTTAATAACCAACACCATCTGTATCTCTGCTTTGTGTTGTGTGCAAACATTTAAGGGTACAATCATAATAACTTTCTTTCTCATGAACATATGCAAATGTCAATACTGACTTTGGCGGCCTTCAGTTTGGTAAAATATTTGGCCTTTGTTCTTCAGTACAAACCATAGACATTTCAATTTATAATTTAAACAATACATTACTTTATTTACTCAGAGGCAAATGTTATGGGTTATATTTTATGTAGTTACTCAGCCCAACATCAAGTAACTTAAGCCAACCTATCAGGAGGCGTTCACTGAACATCAACAGCTAGCGTAGCTATGGTAACTACACACAGCACTGCATAAGTCCCATCCTAGAGTAAAGCTGCAGGGTTCACACAACCTCCAACTTTGAACAAAACCAGATGGTTCAGGAATTTTGGCGAAGAAGAAATCATAAATGAGACAACTTGGAATTACCATTATTCACATATTTCCTCTTTTGGTAGGGGATAACGTTAACTGTGTGCCGGTCCCATGTGTGACCTCAGCACTCCGTATGTTGGTCAGTGATTCGGTCACACAGCGCCCTCCGACTTAAACCTTAGGCGGGCTGTCAAAACGTCATTGCCTTACCTCGTATCCAGAGTCTTTAAAGATATTGACCAAATTACGGAGTAACATACAGAGTGCTGAAGTCAGGAATGGGGCTAACCATCTCCTCAAACTACTCTCTACTGGAGGAGCAGACACTATTAGTTTCAACTCTTCCATCTAACTGAGACTGAGGCTGTAAGACAACGAACAAGTCTTCCCTAAAAAAATACTGTAGTAATGGAGCGTTATGGATTCGTAACTGTAATGTTGGGAAACCATATCACTGTAAACAACTTAGTCAGTAATGTTACTGTCCAAAACAGAATAGAAGGTTACAGCTACTTCCTAACAGTTAACTGGTTATTTTCAGATGTTAGATGGACATTTTATCTCTTCACTCTCATCTACAAACAGCTTTGATCATTGGGTTATTATCATAGACTGGAGAACAGCATGTCCACCCTGTTTCCAAATATGTGACATGAATTGATTTCTGTCATATATTATTACACAACAGATCTATCCAAAAAACATTAACGACAAAAAAAGAGGAGTAAATCAGATTCAATTGAAACATTGAAGGATAACAGGATGAAAAGTTAATATACCTTAATTCCATAGTGGTCCTCACTGTAACAACATAGACTTCTGTGCCCTTACTACATTACATATATAAGTGGAAGATGTGACATGAACATGTAATTAGTAAGAATTACTCATCATACAAATGATACGTTTTAAGTCAAATACAAAGTACACTCACTTTTTCTACTATATCTTGAGACATGGCTAACTTGTGTCTTTTTGGTACTTGCTCTGTGTTCAATAGGTTTGTTGTGATTACCTGGTTTTGTTTGTCCTAATAAACAAAGATCAAATCTATTAACTGATTGTGATAGAAATGCATGTGTTTGTGTGCTCTCTGTAATGTTTCTCTTTTCTCCGTTCCCCCAGGTAGGCTGGTGGGAGAACGGCGTGCTGAGGCTTCGGTACCCAGCCTGGTCCCGCTACGGGCCATTCCTTAAACCACCTGATGATGCCCAGCACCTGCGCGTTGTCACGCTGGAGGAAAGGCCATTTGTCATTGTGGAGCTGGCAGACGCCGCATCCGGGACCTGCATTCGGGACTCAGTGCCCTGCAGACGACCGCTTAATGCCAGGTTTGGGATTTAAGACAAGGATGTGTTTCATGTAGGATTGTATGTTATTGACTTATTCCATGATTTTAGCGAAAACTCTAATGAATGGCAATGAAACAAAAGAAAATTCACAGAAATCAAAGGGAAAAAAAGATGGTAGCCTCTCTACTGTATTTAACAGTGTTGTGAATGGAGTTCCTAAGCTCTCATGATGCCATCCAATCGAGGTGACATCAATCACCTATCAAAACTGTGGTCTCTTCACTCCGTGGCCATAATCAATAACAGACTGCTCTCCAGAGGATCAGTGGAATGACTCAGGGGTCTGGAATCAGATATGACCGCAGTGCAGCTTTATGGTTCATCAGCTTCTGAGGGGATGACAGCACCTATCCTACTCTGGTCGATCAAACCTGTCACCAAGTGCCGGGCCACAAAATTCCTCCTCTGTGACCATTTCCTTCTGTTTTGCTCCTTTTCCTTTCCTTTCACACTATTACACTTTTACTTAGATGTTCTACTTATTTTTACCTCTCTGTGACTCCTTCACAGTGCCATCCATGAAGGTGTGGCTCCCATGAAGCAGTGCTGCAAGGGCTTCTGCATTGACATCCTCAAGAGATTGGCCAAGATTGTCGGCTTCACGTATGACCTTTACTTAGTGACCAATGGGAAACATGGGAAGAAAATTGATGGGGTTTGGAACGGCATGATTGGAGAGGCAAGTCTTTGCTAGTGTGTGTGTGTGTGTGTGTGTTGGGGGGGGGGTGCTGGTGGTTCTGCTTGTCTGACTTTGTGAGCAATGTGTTCTCAATGTTGATCCCGTGTCACTTGCGTATGTGTGTGAGATTTTTTTGTGTGTGAGTTTATATTTGTGCCTCTGCATATTTTGTGTTGTATTTTTAGTCAACCAGCCACATAACATTCCTCTGCCTATTCTCATGTGTTCTGGGTGACCAGTTAAACGCTATGTCACATCAATCGCTGTGAGAGTTATGGCCACTTAACCACTGCCAGCAATCAGACAGCTGCCATTTGTTACATGCACACACACAAATGTGCAGACACAAACACTGTAATAGACGGAAAAAAAATCACAGTTACACAAATTAGATGGAGAAGCGTGGTGGCTAACATATTCCGTTAACTCGCACTCTCCTGCAAACACTTCCCCACAGTATATCTGCAGAGACACATAGAAGCACAAAGACTCACACATTGTCAGACACCCCCCTGGCTAGTTGTGATTAGTCCTTGATATTTTCTCGGCAAAACACGCTGAGGTTCATGATACAGAGAGAACCTGGCAGAAAAAAAACAGGCACATGCAAACAAACAAGCGTGCACACATGCTCACACACATACTGAGATCGATACGGGGGGGCTGATGTTTCATTGAAGCGACCCGCTGTTTCTATCTTTGTCCCCGAGGGAACTTGCCAAACGCCAGTTGTCACGGGTTCCAAAACAGTTCCACTGCTCTCTCCTGCTCTATCATTTATAACTTGAGCCGGGGCCAGAGCTGTCTGTCGAATCTATTTTCACATGGAAAAGGCCAAGTGAATTTTGTTTTCTAAAACTAATGTCTGTCTTTTGATCAGATGTTCCAAAGCCTGCCATTCTTTGATCAGGTAATCCAGAGACTTGGCAAAGTTGAGAGGGGGGGGTGGGGGAGGGGCTTTGCTTTCCGCTTCGCTTCATTTTTCTGCTGATTTGCTCTGAAGAGCGGATGTGCCATGTCTAATGTAGATTAACATTTCACTTGTACAATCAGCAGACACAGCGGTTTTCAGGTTTTTCTAGATGGTGGCAGGGAGGAGAAGGGCCCTAGCTCATTTTGTATGCTAAAGAGATGCACAAGAGACACGTGTTCAGTATTTGTACCAGATTGAATTCTTGGCCTTTCCCATGCAAGCATATTTGAGGATGTACAAAGGGTCAAGGTGCATAAATGTCACCATCTCACCTGGAAATAAGCCTTAATGAACTGTAAAAGATTGTCTTTGTCCGTCTGTCCTCTTCACATGAATTACCCATAATTAGATTCCTCTCTTGTCCCCTTTAGGTGGTATACAAGCGGGCCGACATGGCCATTGGCTCCCTGACTATCAATGAGGAGAGGTCAGAAGTCGTGGATTTCTCTGTCCCTTTTGTGGAGACGGGGATAAGTGTCATGGTCTCCCGTAGCAACGGAACTGTATCACCCTCAGCTTTCTTAGGTAAGAGGCTGTGTTTATGTGTGGTGCCTAGCTGATGTACAGAATCTAATCTCATCGTAAAGTGTTGAGTTTGCACAAAGAGCCTCGGTCTTTGGCTGCTGGTCCTTACATCTAGATTAGCCGTTACTTTTTCTTAGCCGCTTGTGTTTTCCCAACTTGTAGTTTCACTCCGTCAGCAGACTCAAGGCTCCAGCGGGAGAGCAGTTATTGGGCTATAGACTGCATTGAGGTGATTGTTAAAAGAAAAACAGTGTTTATGGACTTCTGGAGAATATGTTTTCTCCAATGGTTTCTATTTTGTCTGCATACAAGGCTCATCTCTGTGTATATAGCACATAATGTGCTCGGTTTATGAAACCTTATTGTCCCTTCTATTGAAACTAATAATGATAATTTTACAATGCAGCACAAAACCTCCCTTATGTCATGTGTTCATTTAAATCTTATTTTGTGTCCCTACAAAGAGCCCTACAGTCCAGCGGTGTGGGTGATGATGTTTGTCATGTGCCTGACCGTAGTGGCTGTGACCGTCTTCATCTTTGAGTTCTTCAGCCCTGTGGGCTACAACCGCAGTCTCCAGAACGGCAAGAGTGAGTGATGGATCTTAGCTGTCTGTCTTTCCCAGTCTGATGGATGGGTCTTCATTGCTGTTGCCGCATGGATCAAATGGGCAAACATTAAGCCCACTCCTGGAATGTGGTTACAAGAGTTCAAAGTCAAAATAATCTTTTAGCATGATAATTAACTTTTTGGTTTCTATTGATTGCTTCCTTGCTGTCTGATTGGTCAGTTGTCACATTCAGAATGAACTGATTGACATTTTGAATCTGCTGCCCTGAATCCTTAACTGTGAGTGTGGCGAAGAGGAAATTATACCTACAGTATGTTGAACTGCATCCAAGTATTCTCGATATTGAAACAGCCATTTATTATTCAACAGCATAGTTTGTACCCCTGTGATATTCAGTATGCCTGATGCCTCGGTCCAATACCCAACCCGACTTGCCTCTTTTACTGCATGATTGCTGTGCTCTCCATAATTTTACCTCTCTGTCATCCTCCGATATATCCTTCTCATTCACCCTCATCTCTCTCCTTCCTTCCTCCTTTACTCCAGTCGTATAAAGGAAGGAGTGTTTGAGCCCTTTGAATAGGGATTTGCACCGTGTGGTTTAATCATTTGTAAGATCACGTAGCAGATGGATTGAAAGCTGCCATCCTCGAAACGTATAGTCACCGCCTTTGAGCTTCGGTGTCAAAAAGCCTGCTAGGTATTTTAATATACAGTAAACCTATTTTACAGATCATTAGGGGAAGTTTAATTAGAATCAGCTGCTTCATCTGCAGTCAGACGCGACTGAATACACTATTGTGCGGTGTACTGGCTGGATTGCTGTCTAGAAAAAAGTTATTGTATCGACCACTCATTACGCTCTCCTTTTTCTCTTTCTTTCTTTTTCCCTCGTCATCATTTTGGCCAGAGGCTGGAGGGTCTACTTTCACCATAGGGAAGTCTGTATGGCTTTTGTGGGCTATTGTCTTCAACAACTCCGTGCCAGTGGAGAACCCCAGAGGAACCACCAGCAAAATCATGGTGCTGATCTGGGCCTTCTTCGCTGTCATCTTTCTGGCCTCCTACACTGCTAACCTGGCTGCCTTCATGATCCAGGAGGAGTACATTGACACAGTGTCTGGCCTCTCGGACAAGAAGGTACCTCATTGCTTGAATACTGATTAAGTAGGGAGAGCAGAAGGAGAATTAAAGTCTTAGCGGGAGCCAAATCCTGTGCATTTGAATGTTAAATTGATTAAAGCACAGGAATTTAGAAATGAATAAAATCTCATTTAACGTAACTCAATTACCGCAGTTCTCGAATACTTTAAAGACAGTTCTAAATGCTACTTTAAGACAGTCCACAGACTGCTCTCTTTTCAAAGATATGACTGTGCACGGAGTGTTGTAAGTTAGTCTGGAAAGTGGACAGAAATAGGTCAGACAGATTGGTGCACAGCCTGGTGTGTCTCATGCCCCTTCCGTCTCCCTCCCTTGCCTCCCTTTGCTCCGCTAGTTTCAGCATCCCGAGGAGCAGTACCCACCTCTGAAGTTTGGCACGGTGCCCAACGGGAGCACAGAAAAAAACATCCGCTCCAACTACCCAGGCATGCACCAGTACATGGGCAAATACAACCAGAGAGGAGTGGAGGACGCTATACTGAACCTCAAGACCGGGTCTGTCTGCTACTTCATGAGCTTCTTCATTCCCTCACATTTACATGTATGCTGCCACATCTACAGTATACGTATGCCTGTATAAGATTACAAGACAACAACCAAGATGCTCACATCACAACATTTTAAGTACTGATCCATTTCAAAAGACCTTATTTACATAAAATATTTACCTTACTATAAAGGACACAAGATACTTCTTAAATATATGTTTCAAAAAAATATTCTTAAACTCAACTCAACAACAAAAAATCTGGATTCTTAAAATATATATTTTTTTTCGCTGTACAAGGTAATGAAAGGTGGTAATGAAAATACGTAGAATATGATGACATTTGTCTAATAAGTTCTTATACGGGTTTGACATGATTAGACTTTCAAGAACAATTATTTTAAAATGACTTTAGCTGCTGAAATGTGATTGATCCCTACTGCTATTCAGATGCAGGTGCTGATTGAACATACAATCTCATCACGAGGTCCATTTTACAAACCCTACAGTATTTCAACCAACATGTATGGCTACTTTATGACTTTGTTTTTGGCGCAGTTATACCTGCTGCCATTCTTTTCCATGATTTATTTAAATTTGATTTGAATGTTCTCACTCTCTCACTAGCAGGCCATCATACACAGTGACATTCTTTTCAACTCTGACTAATATTTTACATCTTTTGTCACACTTCCCGCTTTCCTGCACGGATTCTCTCACCTATAGTTTCTCTCTCTTTACACACACACACACGCACGCACGCACGCACGCCTACACACACACACACACACACACAACATACAGTGCAAGCAGCATTTCCCCCTTCAGTTTCCAGTAGAATCTCTATCACCCGTCATGTGTTGAATAATCCCAGTTTACTTTATCCTAAGCCTCTGTCATCATTTCTCCCTTCCCATTGCCTTGACACCACACTTATAACTCAGTGTTAACATGCACAAAAATGAGAAACTCTCTTCCTTAGTGCTTATCTTTCCCTTCCTCTCACGCCTCATCTGCCCTCTTATCTTACCATTTCTCTCTTTTCTCCGTCTCTTTTTCGGTCCATTCTTTCCCCTCCCAGTGTGCTTTCTCCGTGTGTCTGTATTTAAACTTTATAATCCTCATCACTCTCTGGCTCTTTCCCATGTCTTTTCCCCCTGAAGTGTGTAAATCTTTCCCCCCTCTCTCTCTCTCCCTGTCACTGCGCTCTTCGCACCGTATAAATCCCCATCCTCCTCCCCTCCGCCTCCTCAACCACCACCTTCCCGCTCCCTCTTACTCACACATCTTTCCCTGATCTCTGCCTTATTTTATTCTCCTTGTGTTTTCACTCTTTCCACCAAGCCTGCTTTACTATTCCACCCATCCTCCCTTTTTCTTGTTATGATTTAACTTTTCATGCCCTCTCTATCATTCTGTGCGCCTGTCTGCAGTATATTTTTGCACCCTAACTCTCTTCCCAGGTACATCGCAGAAATCCACCTTTATACCTCCTCCCCTGCCTCAGCCTGTCTCTCCATCCCTCCGCTCCCTCTCTCCCATTAAATGATGAATGAATTCTCCCTTGATCCCTTTACAGGAAACTGGATGCTTTTATTTATGATGCTGCAGTATTGAACTATATGGCCAGGAAGGACGAAGGTTGTAAGGTGAGTACTAACCCACGCAGGCACCTTTGCTTACATACTAGAGTCATATATATTTGTTTCTTGTTTTTTTTTTTTATATCTGCACATTGTCCTTTTTCTTAGGTGATGACCATAGGCTCGGGGAAGGTTTTTGCCACCACAGGCTACGGTATCGCCCTGCACAAAAACTCACGCTGGAAACGTCCTCTTGACCTGGCTCTGCTGCAGCTGGTGGGAGATGGTGAGAACTATGGGGAGGGGAGAGAAGAGGGGAAAATAATTAGAACAATGGAGGGGCAAAGGGAAGGTTATGGGTAAATGACAGCACAGAGAAACGAGCGACAGAGGAGCACAAGGGTGGGGGGTGGATGTAGGACACAGGGGGTAGATGAATGAGAGGATGTTGTGAAGTGGATGGGGGGGGAGTACAAGGTGTGGAGAGAGCAATGGCAATTTAAGGTGTTTCAATTGTGATGGAATAATGGAGTGTATGAGGGGGCTGATGGTGACGGTTAAGAGGTTTGTAGGTATCTTTATTGGCTACTAGAAAGAAGGGGAAATAAAAGGGGAGGTGGAAGCAAGAGGGTTATTATTCGTTGGTTTCAGACATTGCAGAAATTACTTGATTCGATTGGTGTAAGTTCACATGCCCGTCCCCCGTTTTCACTCCTTTCAATCTATCAGACTTTCACTGTCTTTCCCTTCTTCCTGCTTGGGCTTATAAATGGAAAAAACTGGGATTTACCTGTGTGAGTCAATGTTGCAAAAAGAGATGATCACAACTTGTGTGGTGACAGATTTACACTCATCACAGATTAGCTGATCCTGACTCAGGGAGTGAGAAAAATTGAACCGAAGAAGAACACTTGAACATGAAATGGGTTCACTGAGGCAAAAAGAGATATGTAAAAGAGATCAGATAATTGATTATTAATAAATATGGGAGCATGATTAACATGCTGTTTGTCTGCTGCATACACTTGTGTCTGCGATTAATCCATGGGAGGACAGTTCCTTGTTTTTGACAGACAGAATCTGTTTTTAGCAATAGTTGTCAGTACACTAATGCTTGATTGTCATCTTACACAGTCCGCCACACACATTTATTGTCTCAATCGGATGCTGCTTGTTTGGCTTTTCCTTGTGTTTTAAATCAGCTTTGCTTATGGCGTGGCGGACAAAGCCCTTTAGCTGTTTCTGGCACACGGGCACTTCAGCTGCTTACACACTGATAATGCCAATTTGGTGCCAAGATCTATTAAACAAGACCGGCGTCTGGAGCTGAATGGTTGGATCTGGAAAAGGGAGTGTGTGTGTGTGTGTGTGTGTGTGTGTGTGTGTGTGTGTGTGTGTGTGTGTGTGTGTGTGTGTGTGTGTGTGTGTGTGTGCGCGCGTGCGCGTGCGTGTGTGCAATAAAACAGGGAGCCCAGACAGCCTTGACATGCTATGTCTGTTGTTTCTTTTAATTCGTGGCACATTCCCTTGTCCTTGCTTCTGTTCTGTGTAGCAAAAGCTCTTAACATCAGCTGTGTTCGCTGGATGGATCTAGTTACAGGCTGGTGTTGAATGCTGAGGGTTCTAGTTGTAGGCAGGCATTATTGGAGTGGATTACTAAGGAAGAGGATTAGTTTGTTTCAATGTAGAGGGAGGGAGGGAGGGGGGGGTGGGTGGGTGGGTGGGGAGGGGGGGGGGTCTCACATTCAGCGTGCCCTCAAAGGCTGCATCTCAACAATCGCCCTGCGGCTCAAGGACTCGGCATCACACCTTCAGCCGAGCTAAATCATGTCACTGTGTTACATCATTATGTACCATGCCATGTTGAATCATATCATTTTACAACTGCATTAGAGGGGCACTAGAGAAGAGTCCGCCACTGCTTTGTCAACCCTGGGAGTGTATTGTTCTCCTTGTTGCTGCCTCTGGTGATTCATACAACGGCCTTTAGAGAAGGTCCATTGATCGCACTACAACTTGTATCGTGATAAAGGCAAAACTGCTGAGTGGCAAGATTTCCCTTTTCCTTCTTATCAGATCCACTTCTATTTTTTGCACAGTGTCAGGATTTTGATTCCTAGAATATATTATTCAGTGAGTTAAAAAAAATTGAGAATATGGGTTTGCAGTTCTTGGCTGTAAGGGTGTTTTTTTAATATAATTTGTTTCAGAAATCTTGCAATGTATGCCGAGAGGTTTGTCATGTTATGATAAAAGCACAGGATTATACAGGTCATAGTTTACTGCTCAAAAACTGTGGAGCTCAGCATCTCTGGACATGTCTGGCATCATGCCATATTTGGCAAAATGCAAGCATGCATGCAGGCACACGAATACAGTTTCCTTTATTAAATAATGTCTTTGTGGTGGATGCCAGCTCTGTGTTTTTCAGTGCGCCAGCTCTACCTGACCTGACCTGCCAGAAACGACAGAGGTGGAGTGTGGATTTGACACACCTGTCAGATTTGGCAGGACTGAGCTGGCTGCAACTGAGAGGTAGAGACAACTGCCATCACAAAGGCCTAAGGGAGGGAAGAAACCGGCACAGTGAGAAAGAGTCAGATTGTGAAAGAGGGAGACGAAGAAGCACAAGATGAATCACTGGAAGTCAAATGGCAGGAAAGCCAGGAGATGAGACTTAGAGCTTAGAGAAAGGATTCGACTGGGTCTTGTGAAGTGGAGGACAGACATGAGAGTACCTGTTTATCTGTACCCTTCACTAAGACACTTGCTGTTTTCACATCAGGCTCCTGTTTGGACACACAGCTGCTACTGAAGGTCAATGACACCGTTAAATCCTCTTCAATGGGGCTATGCTCCGGAGTTAAAAACAGACCTTTTGTGTCTTGGAATGTATGTGTGTATGAATGAATGTGAGACAGGGAGTTGTTACCTGAGTCTGCCAGTGGGCTGCAGTAGCACTGTGTCCATCTGTTGCTGTAGCTGGAGGCCACGGCTGATTGGCTAATGATGTTCTACAGGAGACACATTAGCCAGATCACACAGATGACTGGGTCGGCTTCATCTACGCTACGCAAGCAGGGCTAATGATGGCACAAATGAAAAGCTAAAGCTTGAGTTTTCGCAGAGCAGTGTAGTGTTGCGATTGGATGCTTGACTTGTCAGCGTTTAAACCCTGCTTCAGCAGTTTTACTTAAAAATAGTTCAGAGACTGTAATATGCAATAGAGTAAAAATAAATATAATGCAACCTGCAGACCTGGTTATTGCAGTGCTGCTCATCTTCTATTGGTGTTAGTGAAAGAAATTTATGCCATTAAGAGTTCTTTTGGAGAATACGGCTCTTCAATTCCATCATGAATCATACACTGCATCTTCTGGCTGTCCATTACTATGGTTACACCAGCAACCCGCGCAGCCAATCACAGGTTTAGCAGGGCAGCTCGGCTTCGGTAGGCCAGTGAGATACATACATGAAAAGACAGAGTGGTGGGTTAAAATGGTCTTGACTGGTTCCTGGTAGTTTAACAGAGTGGAATCTTGAATCTCCCCGAGCTTACCACCTTGATGGAGATTCTGACCATCCCTTCAGCACAATTAAATGATTATGATCTTCTCCCTCTGCGTCTCTCTCTCTCTCTCTCTCTCTCTCTCTCTCTCTCTCTCTCTCTCTCTCTCGTCATTTTTTCTCTTCACTCATCCTCTCCAAGCTGAGGAGTGTTCCCGCTCTTTGTCATAATGACACAATCTCAGCCTCTCGTCCTCTTTCTCTGCTTCCCTTGTTCCAGCTCCCTCTAACTCTGTGTCTGTCTCATTTCCCCTGATGCATTCGTGGACAGAGAGAGAATGCCGCGCCCTCTCTCTTTTTCTGAGACATTCTTTCCAACTCTCTCATTACCCCTCTCCCTCTCTTCCATGCTTGTTCAACCTATCCAACCATCTCACTGTGGCTCCTGGTCTCCCCTTCTCCTCTCCTCATTTACTCTGGGTTACAACGTTGAGATTAGGTTGTCTGTGCCATTTTACTTCTCAGTGCTACTTTATTGTTTTGGACTCTCTCTCTCCGTCTCAGGCTCCTTCCTCTTTGTTACTTTGGACACAGTGCTGCTTTTTGTATACTGACCTCTGACCTTGAGAAGTCACATTGGATAATGGGCAAACAGCAAGCAATACCGTAGACCTGTACTTTAGTGCTTATTATTAGTCTTTCTGTCTTCCTGTGTGGCCCCTGTCACTATCTATTGCCCCTGTCTCTATTTGTCTGTCTGTCTGTCTGTCTTTCTCTACAACCTTGAAATAACCCCTAAACCCCCCGGCCTTAATTCTTCGTGTATCTAACATGATCCCCTCTCTCTTCTCTTATCCCCTACGTGTCTTGTCTTGTCCTGTCTTATTTTACTTTATATTTTTATTGTGCGTTTTGATCCTCTTCTACTCTCTCCACATTCTCTTTCTTCTTTTATCCTCCACTTTTACCGCCTTTTAACCTCATCCATTTCCCTTTTTCCTGCTTCTCTTCCCCCTCCCCCACCCCCCATCCCTTTCCAGATGAGATTGAGATGCTGGAGCGCCTCTGGCTATCAGGTATCTGCCATAATGACAAAATTGAGGTGATGAGCAGTAAACTGGATATTGACAACATGGCTGGGGTCTTCTACATGCTGCTGGTGGCTATGGGCCTCAGTTTGCTAGTGTTTGCCTGGGAACACTTGATCTACTGGAAGCTTCGCCACTGCATGGCCACCAGTTCTGGCAAATTGGACTTTCTCCTGGCAATCAGCAGGGTAAGTAGTTTTTGTCTTTGTGTGTGTATGTGTGTGTGTGTGTGTGTGTGTGTTTATATAGTGTTTTTTCAGGACTGGCACACAAAAATGTCTTGCGGTTTTGCAGACGTTCTGTTAAGTGTTTTAGTACAGTTGTATATCCACATTTCTGCTGCTAATGTTGAACTTTTATCCTGTTAAAACCCTTTTCTGTGGCAACAACCGGGTGTTTCTACAATTTAGTGAACTAAAACTATGCTAGTCTATAACAGGGCAACATGGTTGGAACGGAAATGCTGTGCCTACACTGTGTAAGAACATGTGTGTTCATGCCTGTGTGTGCCCTTATCTGGTACTGAGTGTGAGTGTTAGAAAGTGTGAGGTCCAGGGTCAATTCAATTCCACTCAGTCAATTCGAGAGATTAATTGAAATTCAATTCCGCTCACACCCTGGATATCCTGTTCCTTTGACAGTGACCTTGATAGAAACAGCCCACACCATGTGCATGTGATTATTGTAGCTTCACTAATAATAATTTGTCCTTTTTCACCACTATGGTTGTAATTTATGCATTTATGTATGCAATTTCATTAACCAAACAATACACAGCTTTACTATAAATAGGAATGGATGTTTATCTGAAAAATAGCAATCTTGCATTTCTTTCGAAAACTGAATCTATTTAGATTTCTGTTTTACAGTTTTCCTCTCTCCTCTTTCTCTGTCGCTCTCTCATGTACATACAGTAATACAATGCCTTTTGTACATATGTTGTATGATATCTGCAATCTGCTGCATCTATGTTTTTACATTTATTTGCCCATTTATTCCTTAATTTACATTTAATTGATTGCATTTTTTAATTCAGGAAATACAGTTTATTTTAATTTAATAAAATGTTACTTTGCTAATAAACTCGGACTCTGTGTCTCTTACACTGTGGTCTCGATTTGTGCTCTCTTTTTCTTAGGGCATGTATAGTTGCTGTAGCTTTGAGGATGAAACGGCACCAGGTGGAGCAAAAACTTTGCCCACTCATCACCACACAGCAATGGTCACAGTTCCATCCCAGCCACATGTTGTCTCAACATCTATGACCAATCCAGTCATTGCCATGGCGCAACAGCAGCAACCACCGCAACAGCAGCAACCGCAGCCCGTCTACAAAACACCTCTACCGGGCTCTCCTCCCACCGTGGTGCATTCTGGGACAGCACTGGGTCCCTCCAACGCCCCCATTGCTGGTGCACCCCTCCCTTGCTCCACCTTCCTGTCCCGGCCAGACCGCAGACTGGCTGTGGTGGATCGCTGGAGGCTGCCCAAATCTGCTACAGCCACCAACCCAATGGCTGCAAGGGGGGCCATCACTGACATGGGACCCTTTGCTCAGAAAGTCCCACCAAACTGGGCTTCAACTGCTGGAGGGGGTGGGGGACTTGACGGCTATAAGAGATACTATGGTCCCATTGACCCTGAGGGACTGGGGCCCTGCATGGAGCAGCAGGCAGGGTCCCAGACCCCCAAGACTATGCCTAGGGGCCACCCCCAGCCCCCTCCAGCCAGTGTGGCCTTCTATTCAGAGAAGGGCATGGACCACGGGGTGGGGAAGAGGGTGGTGGGAGGTGGCAGCGGAGGTCAGGGGAAAGGGGCCGTTAAACCTCTGGGCACTCCCAGATTGCCGCCTAAGAGTCAGGCCCCTCTGCCTCCTACACCCCCGCTGCCACACCCCTCTCCCCCTCTCCCCTCATCCTTCTGGAGGAAGCGTAGGCCCAAGAAGCCCAAAGAGCCTGGAGGGCCACTGTATGAGAACATTCTGCCCCTGGGGCGGAGGGGAGGAGCACGAGATGGAGTGAGGGAGGGAGGAGGGAGGAGGGCACGCCCCCTCTCTCCCCCGCTCTCACTTCCTGTGCCAGTACCCCTCAGCCCCTCTTACACCCCTCCTTCGCCCTCTGCATCTTTGCACTATACGTCCTCCTCCTCTTCGTCGACCACCTCATCCACATCCACGTCCTCATCTGCCTCATCTTCGCGCTCCACCTCTCCCACCTACTCTTACAGCTCCTCTAGGAGCACACGGGACAGGACTGGAGGAATAGATGGAGAAGATGACGATGACGATGAGGAGTTGACAGAAGAGTCAAGCCTCCTCCTTGGCAGGGGGAGGGAGAGGGAACGCTCAATCATTCGGCCTCGTTCCCTCAGCCAGGGGCGCCTGCCGCCACCCATACCCCCCAGGAAACCACGCACATCCTGGGGTGACAGAGAAAGGGAACGAGAAAGGGAGAGAGGGGGAAGCCAACTGTCTCAGCTCCAAGAGTGGTGGGCAAGCTGGAGTGAGAGAGAGAGGAGTGGAGCGGGTGGCGATGCTGAGAGGCAAAAAAGGGAAAAGAAGAGGAGAAAAGAGAAGGAAAAAGAGAAGAAGAAGAAGAAAAAGAGCAAAAAGAGGAAAAAGAGGGAAGAAAGGGAAAGAGAGCGCGAGAGAGAAAGGAAGCGGCGAAAGGTAAAAAAGAAGAAGAAAAAGGAGCTTAAGACAAAGAAAAGGAAGAAATCAATTGGGGGAAGACGCTCTGAGCCAGAAGAGGGAGATGTAGAGCCAGAGAGGGAAGGGGAGGTAGAAGGAGAGAGGGAAGGAGGACTACAAGACTACTCCTTCTCTGCGCAGTATCGGAGCACATTTGGGGAGAAGGGACGGGATTCATGGGAAGGAGAGAGGGAGAGAGGAAGGAGAGAAGGAGATGAAGGCAATGACAGGGAACAGGAGGACAGCAGCAGAAGCAGGGAGAGGCGTCCCAAATCCTCACGCTCTCATTCTAGACATCGTATCCCCAATAAGCGTTACCCTAACCTCAACAAACTCCCTGCATCTGTGAAATTTTGGGTGAATGGAAGAGGTGATGATTCTAATACTCCTCCAACATCCCTCCACCCACTCCTTCCATCCTCCAAGCGGAGAAGAAGTGGTGGGTTGGAAAGAGATGACAGTGGGAGAGTCGGAGAGCGGCGTCCTTTGTTAATGCATTATGAAAAAGAGAAAGCACAGACAAGAGAAGGGCTTTCCTTCCCTGAGTGGGACTCTGAGGATGACGACGATGATGATGACGATGATGATGAGGAAGAGGAGGAAAGGGATAGAGTGAGGGAGCGGGTGGAGGATCGGGGAAGGAGAGCAGGTAGGGGGGCAGTGTCTGAGTCAGAGAGGGACAGGGCCAGGGCAGAGGACAGTTATTCAGATGAGGGCTCGTCAGGGGAGTTTGGTCGTTTTGAAAGATACTGGGAAGGAGGTGCAGGGGGAAGCAGCACAGGGATAGGGGGTATAGGAGGAGGAGGCTGGTTCTTTGGCACCTACCCCTCCAGAGAAAAAGGAGGCAGTATCAACAGTCGGGATGATTCCTTGCTAGGAACTCGGGCAGAGGGATGGATTGGTGCTGATTTCTGGGGTTCAGGGCCAGGAGTAGGTTGGGGCTCAGGGGGAGGGAGTGGAGGGCTCGGCTCACAGTGGCCGCCACCCCCCACAGCCTTCCCTCCACCCAGGAGATACTGGTCTATGGACAAGATCCCTGTGAAGGGAGAGAAAAAGTGGAAGAGTGGGGGAGGGAAGAGCAAGGGACGAGCTAGAAACAGAGGGGAAGAAGCAGGACGGGCCACTATGTGTTCCTGCAGCCTTTACCCCCAACCCCATCCTTACCCACATCCCCACAGCCGCTCGCACACCTCCCACTCCAAGAGAGGAGCCACGGCACTTTCCCATAGCCAGGAAGAGCTTATCCCCCACTGCCACAGCTTCAGCGGTGGCTCTCGCCCCAAGCCTCTGCCCCCAAAACCAGATCCCAGTCAGGCCAAATCAGGCAGCCAATCTAACCTCAGCCTCAGCACACAGCCCACAGACCATCCACCTCAGCCCTCACCGTCGTCACCCCAGCCGTCCATGTCTCCCACCTCCCTACCAATGCCCATCCCGCCTCCACCCTCCTCATCCTCTGTCTCACCACCAGCAGGGGTAGGAATGGTAGGCCAGGGCCAGACACAGGCTTCGGCCAGTGCCAAACTCCAGTATCAGAGACTGCGCTCTGTGCCACAGCCACGGAGGTTCTACTCCCCACACCTGCCACTCAAAGCCAAGAGCCTGTGCTCTCGCCGAGGGTCGGCCCACTTCTCCAGCTTGGAGAGCGAGGTATGACAGGGGGAGAGGAGAGAGGGAGACGTGGGAGCAAGCACCATTGCTATTGAGAACCGTGGTGCCATGGCAGCTGGAGCTGGGGATGATACCAGAGATATTGCTGCCTTGGTGAACATAGGGAATCAATTAGCAACCATCACTGCGGGAACTAGTATGGACAGTAGTTCTACTGCTAGCAGTACTCTGTGTGAGAGCAACTCCACCGCCACCCGCTCCATTGTAAGCGTTCTTGTGAGGGCGACAGTGAGACGCCACACCAGGGTGAGCTACATCCGTTTGGATGGTTCCCATGACGACGAGAGTGAAGGCGATACTGCATCACCGGGGGCGGGAGCTCCTGAACTTCTTCTCCGCTCAGAATTGAGCTTTGTGATGTCATCTTCGGTTCTCCTCCCCTCCCCGAGTCACAACTATGGATAAGAGTAGTCTCCAGCTTGTGAGTAATGATGTCATGTTTGTACACACAAACACACACATGCACGAACACACACACCCACGTACACACACAGATATATGCTCAAAACGTCTCCCTCCCTCTGGCTTTGAGGACACACCTCGGTGGGATGTGGAGAGACCCACCCTCCTCTCCCAAAAGATGCCAGTGTTTAGTCAATAGACTCTGGCTGCCTGTCCTCATTGGCTGTTGGCTTTTGAACTGGATTGATGGACTGCTTCTTGGTCTTGGAGAGACTGCCCCCTCTTCTTCCCTTTTGTAAATCAGTTGATATGAAAAGCAATGCAGTCAGCTCTCTCATGCACTCTGTCTGCCTGATCACCTTTCACTGGGCAGCGAGGACAGTGCTAATTATTAGCCCTTTGACCTCCTTTGACACCATCAGACCTATCTAGCTCTACCCCAGGACCATCTACGTGATGTCATGTTTTACTAGAAACCCTTTTAACCAATCAGATTGAACAGGAACCTCCTTCTCCCCGTTGGAGCTTGTCATGTCACCTCTGTTCCAACCAGAGCGCGAACACAGTTGAGTATCAAAGTATTTGAACAACAAACTGAACTTTAAAAAGAGAAATAACAATAACAACAAAAAAAGACATGTAGCAGATTTTCTTTTTGTCTGTCTATTCTTTTCTTTCTTACTCAGACTTTTCTCCCCATGCCCTCTTTTTTATTCTATCAATATATTTCTCTCACTGTGTTAGTGTTTTAATAAAGAGGAGGCTGGATGTGGCTA
Organism: Ophiodon elongatus; assembly: GCA_016806645.1. NCBI lineage: Eukaryota > Metazoa > Chordata > Actinopteri > Perciformes > Hexagrammidae > Ophiodon > Ophiodon elongatus. The sequence goes on from JACSYO010000415.1 coordinate 3,175,120, forward strand.
GTGTTGGAAGTGGGAATGATCCAATAGCAGTGCCAAATTTCCACTCAACAGCTTTAAAGCAAGATTGATTTCCCAGTAATTTGTTTTCATAAATAAAGCACCGTCTTTTCTTTCCACATGTGAACAACACATAATTCACCATCATGTTAGTGGATCAAGGGGTTGAATGGTGCAATATCTGTAATTGGCACTAGATGGCTGCATAATATTCAAGTACACTTTGGAGACAATTGTGCAAGAGGCTAGTGGTAAGTTTAATAATTGTAGCTACATGATACAGAACAAAGGGTGAGCAGCTATGAACTTTATTATTTTTATAAAAGTGGCCAGTCAGGATTTATTCAGAGGAATTATTGAAACCAAGTGCAGTGCATTGTAAATGCTCTCTTAGGATATTATTGTATTTCACTTCTATATTGTATCTTGGCAGAGTTTGTAGATGATGGATTATATGAAGCACAACATTCATTGTATTTTTCAGACATCCGTGCCACAGTTGTAACCGCACAATTTACAGGTAGTATAATTTGCTGATGTGTGGAAAACTATTCACCTGATGTTAACTCATGTTGCTATTATGGACAATAAAATTCACTGTTACTAAGGTTCAAATAACAAAGTACCACAGATGAGTGAGGTAATGATCTTGTGCTTTGACTATTTCCTTTCGGCAAATAAGACTGAACGACATACTGTGAATGTTTAAAGTTCCAATTTGAGGTGCATATACAATAGCTGAGACTTGACTGAATGCAGTCAGTAATACGTCCTGTAATCAAGATCATCAGATGACTGTTTGACTTTGAGCAATATTCCCACCTTCAATGTGACAGCGATGCAATGGCACATCTGTTTGCATCTGAGACATTATAATTGTTTTTCCTCGAGATCATTTGTTTCAGCAAGAGTCAGATGTTCCACATCTTCACTGATTTTCCTTTTGGGGGGATTGGTTTAATCTAATTTGGTCAGATGTGATTGTAATAAATGAGTTAAAGTCCACAGCACCTGGCTCTGGCTGACCAATATGAATACTAAATGCTATGTGTTCAAGGGAGAGTAGTGAACTGTAGCATTGGACCTTCTGTGCGCTGTGCCAAAAGCCATCTACTGTGTAAACTGTGCCAATGTTGCCAACATTGCAATGCATACACTCCATTTTCAACATATCCACCTCATTTCTCACACTAAGACCAGCCACAGCCAAGCTCTTCTTCTATTGTAGTTGAATGTAGCTTTGACATGATGTAGCAAAAAAACACCTACTTTTAGACTTTGTAGCTTTTTGGATGCTGTTGATAATGGCTAGAAGGAGGGGGGGTTGGGGGTGGGGGTGTTGACCTGCTATGTGAGGGACTGTGCGTTGTGTTTGTGCATGTCGTCACAGATCGAAGGGTTAGTTGACCTTCTCAATTCCCCTTTTTCTCCTTTGCCTTCCAATGAGGGCAGACTGTACCTTTTATCTGCACATGGATTGCTTTTTTTCTAAGTCTGCGTGGGGCAATATTTTTGAAAACAACATCTAAAAACTTTGTTTTTAGAGAAATGCTTTTGCCTTTTCCCATCCTTTGGAAAGCCCCAGAATCGTTGCATGTTTAGCTGAATGAAATCAAAGAGATTTGTGGTGGGAGGGTTGTGTAGTTCAAATGTAGCAAATGCTTAGGACCCAGGGCAGCCACTTTTCAGTTAGGTAGTAAGCTCGCTCTATTCTGCACCCCAACAGTGGAAACCACCGCAACAGTTCGACTGCTTTCTGTGTAGTAGAACACAGTCATTTTCAACCAATCAACAGGGCTTAAACCTGGTATGTCATTGAGCATTATTGATTTCTATTGAGGCGCTAATACTTAAGTCTGTGACTGCATGAACAGAAGTGACTCTTAAAAACCCTCTTGCTTATTTTTGTTTTATTTATTTTATTTTATGCTAAGAAAAAAAGAATATATTAAAATATACTATGTTTTTGAGAATGTACCATGTTATACTGTGATTTAACTGAGATATTTTATTGTATTCAATTATCATTTGAATTATATCATTTATCTATAAAGAAATATATATGTACAAATAAATATATACATATATATACATACAGGTATATATATATATTAGTTAAGTTTGGTATATTTGGAGGAAGTGTTAGATGAAATAGTTTTAAATGTTTTAGCTTTGTAGCGATTCTAGACACTGAAATCATTTTTGAATTTCGATTCCTCCTATATGACTGTGAAGACATTAGTGCCTGTGACAAAAAAGACAAGTAAAAGTCTAAACTCTCTATTCATCTGTATCTACTATAGCTATCAGTCTGTCACTCCTCTCGTACTACCTAACATTACTTTTTGACACTCGCTGCTTTTACACATCAGTATGTTTCTCTCACACAGTCTGCTGTCTCTTTTGCTTTCTCCTATTCTCCTCTGTAGCTCGTTCTGGTTTTCATTAACAAGCATTCTCCACCTCTCCTCTTTTAAAGTTTTATCATATGGTGATCACACCACTTTGTTAATTAACCCGCCCATTGACCTTTTGCTTTTTTACTTTGATCACTTTCTTTTTGAATCAGCTCATCCCTCTGTCTGTCTCTCACTTAGCAAAAAACAGAGACCAGTAGATACTGTGTTCTTGCTCCTTTTGACTGATTGTTGATGATGATGATCAATTAATTGATTGATGAAATAATTAATGAACAATGTTACTATTACTTATGTGACTGAAGTGTGTATCTGACGACCATGCCACTGTAGCAAGTCTGGGCTGTACCACACCACCAGCGAGCAAATGAGGCCACAGTTGCTATGGTGTTGCCATGGCATTTTCATGGCGTTGCCATGGTGTCCTCCGCACCGCCACCACCTGGTGCCTGCTGGGTAATATAGCATAATGTCCTTCACTTTCTCCAAAGCACTGGTCAAAATCTGCTATGCTCCTCTCTGCTCAGTCCCGACCTTAATCCGTGTAAGGTGAAATATTCAAAAGCTCACGTTGGAGGAGTGCTGAGGGGCAGCATGGTGGTAAAGTGTCTGCTGTCTATGCTGATCTAGACTGGACTGGTTTGGCTTGAAGTGGTTATGATAAAGTGTTGATATCATGTTGATCACCTAATCTGTAAATCATCAGTTTGTGCTGCCCTGCATGTAATCCCAAAAGCTCCAAATCACTGATAGCCTCAAACCAGTCAGGACACAAGTGTGTCTTTGCTTGTGTATTTCTAGTATTGAATGTGTGCTCTATGTTGAGAGGGTACATGCCATTTACTGTATTTGTATTGCATGAACACTAATCATTTGAAAAAGCCCACTGCAGCATGATTCTGTAGTACTCTCCTTCACTCTCCCTCTGTTTTTTTCCTCTCCTGCTATTTCGTAAAAACTCATACACTCACACTTTACTGTGCATGCATATTTAACACACAATGCGTACATCACTCAGCCAATGATCCTCATCTTCCTCTAGCCCTCACTAAGCTGCAATCTAAAGCACCGCCTCAAGTAGTCCGATCATCTCACACAGGCACACGTGTGGCTTCACAACACAATGCACGCCAGGCCACACACACTGAAACTACTCTAATTTCTTGAAAACGCAGTCTTTTGTGTAAAATTTGGTTCACAGATTTGGTTAGCGGAGGAAGTTAAGTACATTTACTGTTCTGCCTGTTTTGAGCTATCTGTTTCTTGAGTTTGCGATATAGTCTTGCACTCTGCTTCACACTGTCCTGCCTGTTCTGATCCATCAATTCCTGTTTAGAGTAGTCAGGTTCAATTTGTTTTACTTTGCTGACTTGCTCCTCTTTTGATTTACCTTGTTGTCCTTATCTGCTTTGATTTATCACATTTACTGTCTGGTCAAATTGTATGTATTGAACAGTCCAGTCCAGCCTAGTGCAGTGTGCTCCAGGCCAGTCTAGTTTGTGAGTTTGTAAGAGATCTTGGTGCAGCCTCAAGCTCATCCACTCTCTCTATTGGCCCGTTACCTGGGAAGCAATACGTGTGGTGCTCCAGAATTCAAACAGGGTCTTCATTGGCTGAATCGGCCATGAATTATATCAAGGAAACACAGGAGTGCCACACGTTGTCCTCACCAGGTCTAGGGTCTGCATGTTGCACCATGACAAGCTTACCACAGTGACAGGGCACATATACCCACAGAAACCAGTGTGTGTGTTTTCAGCATTGTACAAGGCCCAGTTCTGCTCTAGTAACCTCGCCAACACTATAGGCCTACTTACGGGTTGCTAAGGCGGGTTGCTAGTAGGGTGATGTTGCTCCTAGCCCAGACTGGTCTGGTCTATGCCCTAATTTAAATGTGTTAGTTTATTTGACATTGTCTGTCTGGGGTGGGGCTGGAGGGTCAGTGCTGCACTTACTTCCTGAGAATTGCTTCATAAAATATGATTCTCTTTAATTAATGCCAGTGGTGCTGTGTTTCCTTCCAATTCTTTTGTCACGATTGTGATTATAAATAAGGGGCTTTGAGATTGTGCCGTGCGGGCGGGCGTGTGTGTGTGTGTGTGTGCGTGTGTTTTTTCTCTTGTGACAGTATTTTCCATACAAGCTATTAGCCAGTCAGAACTCCTTCAAAGTAAATTTATGGAGAGCTCAGAGAGTAGTTTCTTTGGCATTCTGACAGGCAGTCCTCTGCCAAAGTGTGTGTGCGCGGCATTTGTGTGTGGGTGTGTGTGTGTGTATGTGTGTGTGCACATGCTTGCTTGCATATATTTCTCAGAAGTTTCTCGGTTCTTGTCAGACTTTTGCTTTGATCTGGCCGGAGCTGACCTAACATAATCCACTTCTTTCACCCTCAAAGAGAGCAACACACCTAACACTCTGCCTCAACTCTCAACCTCAGTCAACAGCGGGCCGAGTCCGAGCCACCTGACGACTCTGTTTCTACTACAACAAGCAGATGTTTCTGCTGATCAGAACAGAATTTTAAATAGACCTGACCTTAATGCAGCTTCCTCGGAAGACATCTATAGACCTGTGTTGAATGATATTTGCATCGATAGCCCTTAGGCTTTATTTTTTTTTTTGTTGTGGTTGTTTTGGTGTCAAATAAAGAGGAAAACACAGAAAGATAAGTTAAACAGAATTTTAAATAGTTTTAACTTTCATCGTCCTTCGTGGAAAATCTCTTGTCTCATTCTCAAAGCTAGTTTTAAATGTATTCACAAATACGACTTGGTTCTTTAAAAACACTGCTCAACCAAGCATGACAAAACATCTAAACAGTACCTGACACATGATATTGTGCAAGAGTGTTGATGGGGATATTAAATATGTTTTGTTCTGCTTCCTGTGCGCCTGCGATCTGCTAATTAGCCATGCTTTGTCAGTGTGATGGGCTAATGGCTAATTGCATTGTGAGGCCTCTGTGTGTACATGCAGTAATTACTTAACGCTCTAATAAGATTGAGTTACAGGCAGTTGGATCATGGTGTCCCCAAACACTGATCTGAGGTCAGTGTTATGCTTTTCTCTCTAATGGCTATGATGGGAGAGTGGAGGGGATAAACTGATCCTTGATCTGCCATGTGGGATTTCTATCACTCGCATTGTGTTCTGTCATTTATCTTAGAGCCGAGCACAGTTAGATGACAGCAGTGATGGATTTGCTTTTTATGCAAATAAAATACAGGAATACAATTTTTATTTGATTAAATATACATTCTATTTAGTGAATGCTGCTCCGCTCTGCTTTTATCTTGAAGTTGTAAAATATGCATGATCTAGATTGGTCAGTTGATAAATAACTGCACCCAACACAGCTATATATCTCTGTTCAACTCCCCACCTGCTCCATTCTTTCCCCCTCCATCTCCCTTCTCCTCCCTCCTACAGCACCTCGTCCTTAGTTACTTCTTCATGGTCTCACACACACACACACACACACACACACACACACACACACACACACACACAGTACAGTGACTTATGAACGGCGTGTGGGAAATGAATGGAAGGAGTGTGCTGCGTCCTGGTGCAGCAGATTGATCCCATACTGATCTGCCACCGGGTCCCTGGGGATTTGTAACGCATGTCTGTGGTGCAGGGCTTAACAATTTCTCTCACTCTCTTCCTGCTTTTGTTTCTCATTCTCTCTCTCTCTCTCTCTCTCTCTCTAGCGACACTAGCGCCGTCTCTTGCTATGCAGTGCAGTGGCCCTTGCGCTCCTGCACCTCTCACCCTCCATCTCTCTCAGTATTCTGCCAATAACAAGTTCCTCTTCGTCTCTCTGTTTTGATTTTCTTTCAATTCTGTTTCCCCTGACTGACTCCGTCATTTCATTTATTCTCTGCTCTATTCTATCTCTGGTTATCCCTTCCTTGAAATCAGTCTGTCATTCCCTTTCAACTGCATTTTATTGATAATTTCTCTGTTGTTTCTTTCGCTACGCTTTTGCTGACACTGTTGTCTTTCTTACATATGATCCATGTTTTTAGAGTTTTTAGAAATATTTGTACTGAATTCCTAAATCGACATCAATGTATATCTGCACCCACTGTACTCACACACGTACAGTACATGTGGAGGGGGAGCGCTGTTTCCCTTTCATCATGTGTGCAGCACCGCAGGGTTCTACAACCCATCGGCTTGATCTCTGAAGTTGAAAAAAATAAAACACCCATGCACCCTTTCATCTCATGTATTTTTCTCCCAGCTTCACAGCCAATCTCTCGCTTCCGCCATTTTCACATGAGCCACACTGGACCATGACAAGGAACAGATTAGCTAACTGACCCACAGCTTGTACCACACTGTTTGTCTTGTCTGTGTGTTTATGTGAGAGAGAATCTTTTGTTTATGTCACATGCATGTCTGCTGTATGTTAGCATGCTTTATTATTCCAGGCAGTTAGAGTAGCAGTTATAACAATCTGTGGGTGATTGATTAATTGTAATGGTAATTAAATGGTAAGTAATTAAAATACAATTTCTTATGCAAATGCATATATATTCAACTATTGTCAGAATGTTAAGTGGAAAAAAATAATAACTTTGTGTGCTAGCAGTCCTTAAGATGGAGCATATGCTGTATGTTGCGGCCAGTATGTTTGAAGCGATATTACCACCACATCTAGGACAAAATAATTATTCATATTACATCCTTGTTTGCCTCTGTGTGTGTGTGTGTGTGTGTGTGTGTGTGTGTGTGTAATGCCACCTACCCAAAGGGAATTCATCCTAGAAAAATGGGATGAAGATTAAGATATCCTCAGACTTTACCTTATTCTACGCTCGCCTCATTATCCAATCGCCCCTCTTACCCTGAATCTCCTGCCCTCCTGCTTTCATCCTTCCCCTGGAGCACATTTTGTTCACAACCTTCTCTTCCTCCCTGCAGCAGTAAGAAAGGTTTTGCAGCCTACAGCTGAGGCTTTGAGTTCTTGTTCGTATTTTGCACATACTGTGAATAGTAATACGGTACAGCTCACATGCCCGTTTTACTCATGTTAGTAGATGATCTATCGGCTTGGCCACGCTCCCAAACTCATTATGCTCAAGGCCTCAACCTTGTTAGAGACAGGATCGGCAAAGCACAAATATTTAATTTTTCTAGGTAAAAAATAACAAGTGGAGAGAAGAAAATATACAAATTCATGAAATATGACTATCGTACTTGTTTAAAGCAGTTGTAATCTATATTTTGTATTTTAGTAACGGATCACATGAACTTGAATCCAGAGAATTGTTACCTGACTGCAGTTCCCCTCAGCTCTATTGAGCGTTTCAGATTCTTTCAGCCACTTTGGGTTTGATGGCCTGTAACTTAACTGTTGTTTCAACCTCAACGCTCTGAAAACCTTGTTTTCTGTTGCAGCTGGCAGCTGTTTTCTTGGAAAAGACTCTCTGTACGCTACCTGTTCAGCACCAAACAACACACCAAAACAGTTAGCAACTAGCTGGTAAACATAGTGGAACATTTAGCAATTATAGAGCAAGATATTTGCCTCAGGAGTTAGTGGAGACAAAAACAGAGATAAAAGGAAAGTTCAATTCCATTCAATTATCTAAACCGCTTATCCTATTTAGGGTCGCGGAGGCGCTGGAGCCGATCCCAGCTGACATTGGGCGAAGGCAGTGTACCCCCTGGACAGGACGCCAGTTTATCGCAGGGCACATATAGAGACAGACAACCATTCACGCTCACATTCACACCTACGGGCATGTATGAACCTCTAATTAACCCTAAGCTCCATGTCTTTGGACTGTGGGAGGAAGCCGGAGAACCCAGGAGGAACCCACGCTGCCACGGGGAGAACGTGCAAACTCCACACAGAAGGACCGCCCGGGACCGGGGATTGAACCTGTGCCCCTCTTACTGTGAGGTGACAGTCTTAGCCACTACACCACAGTGCAGGAAAGTCAATATGGGAATTGAATTCATCAGCTGGTCAGAAACACGACGCTAAATGAATGATAATGTTCATGTTCCTCTGTTACTGTTGGATGTCTGAGTAGGCGACTAAATGAAATTAGGCAATTCCTGTAAACTACCATTTTTCGTTATACAACGTGATCAACTGTAGATGAATTATACTTTGTGCACGTGCCGTGTTTTTTTCACAAATCTTTACCATAAAAACATCAGTTATTACAGGTTTAAATTTTCCCCTCATAATGGACCAAAAACATTCCTGAATAATATACTTTTACACAATGTGCCAGGTTATACAGCAAACAGCAGACTTTACATGATTTGAAACCATGATGAAAGGCAGGCAGTATGCCAGAGCAACATACTACAACATAGAGGTACTAAAGCAAATGGGAAAGCATGCAATATGTTATTAACTCATGGGGCATAAACATTATGCCAGGCATCAAACTGGTGTAATGTATAACTAGATTCTCAGCCCTCATGCCACTCTCAAATGTTTGGATGTCCCTCCTGAGCTATCCACAAACCAAAATCCATGACTTAATCCAATAGATTTGATTTAATGTACACAATGGTCCCTCATTTGTCTGTAGGATTTTCTATTTAAGCAGTATTTGTTGTTGCAATGAGAGGCAGGTCAGCAGTAAAGTAAATATGGAGAGCAGGCTTATTTGCTTCAGTACTGAGAGTTTGTAGGCCATGTTGAAAGCTCTTGTCGCCTGCCAAATGTCTCATCTGACTGGCGTAGAGGTTTGTTGCTCTCTTCCAAAAACACAGCAGACCACTCTTCATTAAAAAAGCAAATAGAAGCACACCCCAACAGAAAACCAATACAAGCAAACAGAGCCAATTGGTTCTGAAGAGACAAATTTAACAGGCAGATATGATTACCTCAGACACTACTTCTCGCCTGATTCCACAAACAACAGTTAGGCAAGTCAATTTACCTTAATTTTATTGGAGGAGAAAGAAAGCCAGCAAGCCAGACAGGTTGAAGCCGGTGCTTGATGCGAGTGAGCGTTTGTTAGACGATAATGGATGCGCGTAATTGGTGAAGTGCTAAATGCTCCCCCAAAAAAGATTCCATCGAAGGAGGATTTTCTTTTTCATTAAGCCATGGTCAGAAATAATAAGATGGCCATCTGTAGACTGAACAAGAATAAGAGAGGGGAGCTGATAAGCAAAGTGTTCATGATCAGAAATGGTAGCAGCAGCTTCCAGTCCTGTCCTATAGTAGTGATTATTATAAAGGTGGAGAGACAGACTGTGTGGTGTGTCTTCTTCATTGATCTATACCCATTATTCCCTTTTTCTGTCATCATCTATCTATTTAATTGTATCTTCACTTCAATACGTGTTTTATGTCATTTTCTTTCTGCTCATAATCATGCAGGCCGAATCTGTGTTTTTCATTCTGCCGCTGTGTGTACGTCTTTTTAGTTTACAGCCTTAACGTATCGCACACCAGCTCCCTTTTATGGCCCAGGATCAAACACTGTAAAGCATGCTCCGATAGGCATGCAAACGCACACTGATACAGACACTTTAGATTCACAAGTGCTTACTCATCACACCGCATGGAGGAGAGACATTGTGAGTCGTTTATGTGCTTTGTTTTTCAATGCACTGATTACTGAGGAGTGCATGGTTTACAAGCTCATATTTCTGTGCCCCCTTTTCTCTCTCATACTACGTGAGGACATCTTCCTCATTTATTTGTGACAACAGAACAAGAACATGACTCATCTAAGATAAGGGCCATATGAAGAGGGGGAGTCTCACGTGCCTGAAAATTAAGACATTAATGGCAGTTCCATAGAGAAAGGTCTGGTGATGGTTTGTGTGAAGGAAAGCCCCCTATCATTTCCAATCAGCTGCTAGTTCAGCATGACTAATGCTGAAATGACATATATCATTGTCTGATAGGGCATGTTCACACAGTTTTTTTTTCAACACATACAGTAATAATGACAGCCTCCAACACACACAGACTTATGCACGCTAGCTCACTCTTATCTTGCTGGCTGACACCATTTTGCTCTCTAACAATCTTGCTAATTATAATTGTTAATTAATTCTCTGCCAGTGTCCTCATCAGGAGACTAATAACCTACATTTCCATTAATTAGACCTTCAACCCTTTGCTCCCTCTCTCAGTCTCTCCGTCCCACTACAATCCACCCCTTCGTCCCCTGCCTGCCTGCTTCCCTTCTCCCGCCTGCTGCTCCCCTCTCCCAAGATTGTCCATAGATCACGTGCACACATGGAGTGTGATTAATTGTGTGTGTGTGTGTGTGTGTGTGTGTGTGTGTGTGTGTGTGTGTGTGTGTGTGTGTGTGTGTGTGTATGTGTGTGTGTGCTTGTATTACATTGCAGGGACAGAAATCTGTTCACACAGACACTTATAGGGACTCGACTACCCAATGGGACTAAAAAGCTGATCCCCACAAGGGAAGCCATTGAGTTTTAGAGTTGAACGGATAGTTTGACATTTTTGGAAATACACTTATTTAAAATCTATCTACTGGCACCCCTAAAACTCAGTAATTAGTATGTTGTAGTAGTCCAGGTCTCTGGTGGTTGCCTGGCAACTGGTCCTGGCCAAGATTTAGTCTGGCACACAATGCCCCCCCCCCGCCCCCCCGCTGCCCCCCCTCACCAAAAGAACAGCAAACTGTTGTTTGTACACTTGATTTCAGTAAGCATTAAGCAAATGGCACACATGTTGATCTGTGAGCTTTAGAGGTGCTGGTTGGTGTTTTCTTCACATTCAGACAGTGCCAGGCTAACTGTTTCCCCCTACTTCCAGTCTTTATGCTAAGCTAAGCTAACCAGCTGCTGGTTCTTGCACATACCAGATGTGAGTGTGGTATCAGCTTTCACATCTAACTACTCTCAGCAAGAAATCAAATAAGTGACTCTCCCAAAATGTCAAACTATTCCTTTTAAGGCCTGGTTTGTGTTTCATTAATATATGTGTGTGTATGTGTGTGAGTGTGTGTGTGTGTGTGTGTGTGTGTGTGTGTGTGTGTGTGTGTGTGTGTGTGTGTGTGTGTGTGTGTGTGTGTCCTTGACAATGTGAGGGCAATCAATGGACAAACAGGTCTTCCCTCTTGGAAACTACTCTTCCCATCAGGCTTAGCTGACCTGGTTTCAGTGCACAGTGGAGCAGTGTTATCATGTCACCACTCTGATCTCACTTTTGATTTCAGAACAAATTTCAGATGCAGTGAATATACTTTCAACTGCACTGTGACAGAAAAGATTAACAGGGTTATTTATTTCACAGGCCTGTTGATCCTTCAGTCATCTGGATCTGCTGCAAACTCCACGACTTTTCACCATTTATTCCCTGTTTTAGCTTAACTCGCCTTTTCATTGACTCGCCACCTCTGAAGCTCTCTTCTCTTTTCTTCCAGACTGGATATTCTCTCTCTCTCTCTCTCTCACTCTCTCTCTCTCTCTCTCTCTCTCTCTCTCTCTCTCTCCGCGTCCTTTCCTCCCTCCGTCTGGCACTAGAGGAAGTGAGAGATAGTTGGCGCTTGCTTGTCCATACTGTAGTAGTGGTGGCAAAATGGCAGCTTCTGTCTCATCCGTCCTCCTTCCTTTTAACTCCCTCACCCTCTCCTGAGAGAAGTAACCCAGATTTCAAAATGAATTGCTGCCTGTTCCCCTCAATCGCTCTCCTCTCTCTCTTTCTCTCTCTCTCTCTCTCTCTCTCTCTCTACCTCTTCCTCTCTCTCTCTTTCTCTTGCTTCATCTCTCGTCTTCTTCTTAGTAAAAACAGAATCAATCTTGGAAAGAGAATACCACCTCTCTATTTCGTCCTCCTCCTCACCCTGCCTCTGGGTTAACGGATATATACCACTTCACTCTTCTATCTTTGGTTCCTCGAAAGCTTGAATCTCTTGAAACGCTTGTTGCTTTCGCTTTTTGTTGTAATAGCTTTTTCTTTTCTTCTTTTAAAATTTTAGTTGATTCTTTTCGACTTGCCACAGCACTACTTATCTTGGTCTTTTCTTCCCGTCTTTCTCTTTTTTTTGTTGAGGTAACCAGCCACAGGTGTGTCACCTTAGCCTTTCTTTTGAATTGAGCCAAACAAGGAGAAGAAAGGGGGGAGGAAGAGAAGAAAGCTGTCCTTTAGTCAAGCCTTTCCTCCAAAATCACCACAAATTCAGGTATTGTGTCTTTGTGTTTTTCATCTTATTGGTCTACACACATTTTCGGAATATATTTTTCTTCTTGACATTCATTTACTAATTTCTGAGCCCTGTGTCATCTTTATCACAATTCTCCTCCTTCACCCTTTTGATTGATTAGTTTCTGCTTCTTTGCTTAGACACCATCATTTCATCTGGCATGTTTTTTTTTTTGCTATAGGCTTATTTATTTATTCATTAAATCTCTGTTGGGGTTTCATTTATCATTTAGGAGTGTGCAACTCTTGCACCACAATCTCTCCTGCTAATATTTGCCCCTTTGCACTTTTTCCAGTGCATCTCATTCCCTGTTGGCATATACATAGTATTCAGGGCCAAACTTTACTTCTAAAATGGGACTAATTGCTAATAAGGGCATGCAATAAGTCGAGATAGGATACAGGCTCTAATATTGGAGCAGGTGGTTGGGGTGTTGTTGACATGGCAACAGGAGGCACAGTTGACATAACGACTAGGGGGTGGGGTGGGTGTAGTCATAGCTGCCAGAGGGATGGAGATATAAGGGGTACAGCAGGAGGGAGATGTAGGTAGAATGGACGGGCAGTATGTGGGACACTCGTGAGTTGCACTAATCGTTTAGCGTCTCAGAGTCTCTTAGGAGAGTTCTGTCTCCGTATGTGAATTAACCTCCATGTCCTTCATTACACCACTCTTTTCTCCATCATTCGCACTCTTGTCACTTTGCCTGTACTCTCTCCATCTTCTTCTGCACTTCCGGTCCATTCTCGATCTTTCTCTCCATAACGTCAATCTTTCACTGCATCATACGTCCCATGTACCGTTACTACCGTGACCCATTACACTTCCCATCCCCCCTCCTCCTGCTCCTCCTCCCTGTCCTTGCTTCCTCCCCTCCCTCTCCCATGTTCAAGGTCTTTCGCCTGTACAACTCTATACCCTCCTTACTGACACTCATCCATCCCCCCTCTCCCTCCTTGCTCCTCTTTCTACTGTATCCTTCAGGCATCATGTCCACCCCGGTCTCCCCTCCCCCCTCCCTCTCCCCGTTGACACTGGCCTCCCCAACATCGGCAACGTCCCCCGGTGCCTCCCCGCTGCCCTCGCCCCTCTCCCCTCCAGCCAGGGTGCCTGTGTTCCAGAGGAAGGGAGCGCTCAAACACAAGAGGATTGTCGAGGTGAAAGACCACCAGTTCACGGCCCGCTTCTTCAAACAGCCCACATTCTGCAGCCACTGCACCGACTTCATCTGGTAACACACACACACACACACACACAGCTGCACATTTACACAGAAACCAACCTGGCAGTTCATAAGCCGCCTCCTCAGGCATCCCACTACTCCAGCTGACTTTCTCTGCACTTCTTCTCTCTTAAACCAGATCCAGCTGCCTGCTGGAGAAACAGCCTACCACACTGACCTGATCTGATCACACATCCTCACCTCCACACTGCAGCCCACACATACAGCAGTTACTTAAGGAGCTTCATCACACACATGCAGACTCACATACACACACAAGCCAGATTTTCAATTAGGACATTTTGGCCAGTATGAATGCTTGCTCACAGAGTAACAGTACATGCAAACATGCACAAACACACAAACACAGGCAGCGGTGAAGGAGGAATTACTTACTTAAAGGGGCACTCTCAAAGATCAAAACAAGAATTGGTCAAAATTGCGATATTCTGACTTTTATTCTGTAGTATGAACCAAGCTCCAAAAATGTTGTGTCCTGCAATTCCCATAATGCAACTCAGTGGCAACTTTCATTAGGTCTCGGCCATTTGTGTTCTTTTTCAGACCTTGTAAAGCTCCTCCAAAGCCACAAAAGACATTATGGAACTGTTTCTCCTGGTTGAGTAGTTGGCCTAGAAAAGAGTAAACTGAACTATCATGAGTAAAATTGGTGGAGTGCACCTTTAGTGTGAATACCACAACATCAAAAATGCCTCATCAAAAAGCATTAGAAAGTCCTGCATTCAAAAATGCTCCAAAGTACCATTAAAGTGCACATTTCTATTAAGTATAATCAATCAAATGGACTCAGGTATCAACAAAACTAATTTAAAAGTCTGTTTTTTGCAGTGTTGGATTTTTAATGTGTTTATATGTAAGTAGCATTTTGTTGTAGTTGCTCCAGGAGACGCTAGATCTACAGTAACTATTTTATAAACTGCTGGAGTTTACACTATATGTCCAGTGAAAACCACATATCTCCAAATGTGGTGTTTTTGTATTTTTAAGATAAACTGAAGGATTTAGTGCTCTTTATGAGTTTAGAAAAGCCTCTTATTTCTTGAGCTTTATAAACCATTTAATAATGATGGGCTAAATCATGACAAAAATATAAAATGAGAAATTAGGAAAAATGCAGCGTTGCAAATCTGAAAGAAAGGGCTGTTTTGTTAATGAAAAGTTGATGTTTTGGAGATACAAGGTTTTCACAGGACAGGGATGATAAGTATCTTATAAACTGCAAACGATTTACAGTTTAAATGTGAATGAAACAATATACAAAAAAGTAGTGACCAATCAGTGTAAACAAAAGAAAATAAAAATAAATAGTCACACAATTAAAGTACCAGTGCCTTAAAACTGTACTGAGGTAGTGTACTTGAGTAAATGTATGACCTCTGATTCGGGTTCATGTAAAAAAACATGCAGTTAGCGTGTTCAGTGAAGCTGTGTGTGTGTGTGCGTGTGTGTGTGTGTGTGTGTGTGTGTGTGTGTGTGTGTGTGTGTGTGTGTGTGTGTGTGTGTGAGTGAGTGTGTGTATGTTTGGACATATGGTGGTGGTGTATGTCGGATGCAGGGCGGTGCATATGCCAGCAGCCTCTGGGTAGCTTTCAGGACATTTCTCCAACTGCTACTGTCTTGGCCACAGTACTTAGTTCAGGATGAAGAATCGTTTCCTTCACACAGGATGTCAGAGCAGCAGCTCTCAACCTGGGTGTCGTAGCCCCTGTAGGCTATTAGTAGATTAATTAAAGACTTACATACAGTAGATCGTTAAAAATTGTAAATGTAAATATGTGGTTTATTAAGTCAGGCTCTAAAAGGCTATGGGTTGTACCGTGTATGGCTCCTTCAGTTATCCACTAAGTGAAATTGTCTAAAAAGGAAAAAGTTGCGTCACAGTTCTGTGTGTGTTTGGAGTCACTGACCTGCTGTTCTCAATGGTCATCAATCCAAAAGGACAGATCCAACAGGCCTTTTTTTTTACAGCAGATGTCTTGACTAGTTTTAGTAGAAGCACTGGTGTTACTAATAACAGTAATGATGGCGATGATGCCCCCCCTCTCCCTCTGAAACTGTCATTAATGTTTTCTCAGTATTTTGGTTAGATTTATAGGGTTTCTCTTATGTTTTAATGGCAACTTTTTATTTGATTGCATAGGTTTTTCAATGTATCATTAAACTTAAAATGCAATGAATTCCCTGTGATATCTGGCCAGCAAGCAACACTGTCGATTCTCTCCAAATCTATCTTTGGACCTCTAATGCTCTCTGCTGGTCAAAAAGCAGAACTGGCCTCATACACTGAGACCGCTGCAGACAGAGACTTCTGTTGAATGCTGATCAAGGATCAGATTACCCTCTGCAACCCCATCTTTAATTATTACCCAGCCAGATGGTGAACTGATTTTAGATCAGTGATTATGGTCAGTTTCCTATGAACCCCTGGGCCTCTCCAGCATGATTGGGGAGAAGCTCTCGGCGGTGTCTTGTTCGTCTGCCTTTCTAATCAAAACTTGATTCACAGCAGGCAAGCTGCTGAGTGGACACTTTAGTCAATCAATGGCTTTAATTATTCAATTAAAGCTCTAAGGAGACACTGGAAACTAGCCAACACCGCAGTTCTGGAAACAGGAGAATTGTGTTTGCGTATTGTTGTGTGTGTGTATGTGTGACAATGATTGACACCACTTGACCTGGTCAGCAGTGTGGCTTAGAGAAGGAAGACACCCAAACTTTACACACAATGGCTTTGTTTATCAAGTCGGTGGCCTCTAACACAGCGGAGGTTGTTTTTTGATGAGTCTCAACTTGTGCCTGCATGTCTGTTGTAACAGAATAATGCAGCAGCACTATCTCTGTCTCAGTGTAATCTACACTCCGTTGGCTGGGAAACAGTGTCAGAAGAAAAATATTGTACTTTACAGAAGTGTAGAGAAGATTGTATTTGTGTCTTAATCCATGTGCCTTTTTCACTCAGGGGCATCGGCAAACAGGGATTCCAATGTCAAGGTAAAGATAAACCCAGCGTTATTGTTTTTTTCTGCAGTATATAATCTTCTCAGACGATTTTCCCAGTGTGACCGATTCATTTTTGAGGATATTATTCTCTGTGTTTCCTCCAGTTTGCAGTTTCGTGGTTCACAAAAGATGTCATGAGTTTGTGACCTTCACATGTCCTGGCTCTGTGGCGGGCCCCAAACCAGATGTGAGCAGATGTGCCATTACTTTCCCTTTTCTTTTACTTTCTTGCTTTCCGTTTTAGTCAAGGTTTAGCACGTCATCCTCATATTAGCCATCCGCTCAGTGCCAGGAACACAAGTGCATGACTCATCTGTCAATCCATGCATCTTTCACATCAGGCAGTATCGTCCCAACTGTGACGCAACTGTGATGTCAAGTCATCCTACAAGGCCTCGGAGATGCAGCGACTTGGAGATAGAGAGTAGAGGAGATGCAGGTGGAGGGGCTGATAAGAGAGAGAATTAGAGAAAGGAGAGAGCAACAGACTGCTCAGTCTTCCTTTCTGTGGTATTTTGAGGATTTCAGGGAGATTTGTCTTCATGTTTTTTTCTTCATGCAAGCCAAATAAACTGCCTCAGAAATCAGGTCAAGGGGAACATGTGTGTGACTGTGTGTTTGAGTGGGGAAAAAAAGGATGAGAGAGTGACAGGAACACACACAGAGGAGAAACAGGGTGACAGTGTTTTTAAATAGCGGCTCAGAGGGAAAACATTTTTGGAGAAGGTGGTGTGTGGAGAGTCGTGGTGGTGGGGTCTGATGAGCTGTGGAGAGATAAAAATGATTCATCCCTCTCTGCACAGTATACACACACACACACACACACACACACACACACACACACACACACACACACACACACACACACACACACACACACACACACACACACAGCCTTGCCTAGATGCACTCTCATTTATATGTCCTCTCCCAGTGGAGAAATCTAATTGGTTTGTCCATGAATACCCCACTCAACATCTCTCCACTAATCATACTCATGTGTTTATGTGTGTGAATGTGTGTGTGTTCACAGTTTCCTCCATGGTCACGCTGTGTGTGTGTGAGTGTGTGAGTGAGTGAGTGTGGGTTTTCAATGCAGGTTTCTTTCTGTTGTGTTTCAGGACCTGAAGACTCAACACATGTTTAAGGTCCACACTTACTCCAGTCCCACCTTCTGCGACCACTGTGGCTCGCTGCTGTACGGACTCATACACCAGGGCATGAAATGTGGCTGTGAGTTTCACTACGCACAACAGTGTTGTAAATCTGTGTGTGTAAGATAAGAATCAGTTCACACATGCACGTTATTGGGACTCACCTCCCTGCTGGGTAAATAAAGCTGGTCCTGGCAAAATTAGCCTTCAAAATTTAGACTTGACTTTGTTAAGTTTATGTTCGGGGTATTTTGGGAAATACACATATTCACTTCTTTGCAGAGAAGTAGATTATGAGTTGGCAGCCAGCGGAGACTCCAGGAAGTGACTATGCCTGGCTAAGAAATAGTCAAACAGAACCCCCTGTAAAATCACATCTAGTCAGTTTTGTACACATTAAAGAAATGAGATATAACGTGTTAATTAGTGAGCTTTAAAGTTACTGATAGACGATTTTGTTACCTTCAGACAGTCAGGCTAGCTCTCATCCCCTTTTTCCAGTCTTTATGCTAAGCTAAGCAGTTTCTGTCTGGTGACTTATAATTACAGGACAAAACAGTGAATAAGTGGCAATGCAGTCAAAGCAATATCCTACGGTAACAGAAACAAGACATGTACATTTTGCCTTTATTTGGCAGTCAGTGTGATACTTTTTTAAACATTTTTTACTTGCTATTTATCTAATTACCTTTTTTGCCACCTATACATGTGCCTGTTCAAACTTCTGTATGTGTATCTTTTTAACTCTGAGGTTGTGACATGAATGTCCATCGACGGTGTGAGACCAGTGTTCCCAGTCTCTGCGGCCAAGACCACACAGAGAAGAGAGGAAGGATCCACCTGACCATCAGAGGAGAGCAGGAGGACGTCTTCGTCACAGGTGAGAGGACCAACTGGATCTTGGGTTCTAAAACAAATAGAAGGATTACAAAGGAAATGACTGATTTCTCGCTTTCTATTATTCTTCTTTCTCTTCAGTGCGGGAGGCTCGTAACCTGATGCCCATGGATCCAAACGGCCTGTCAGACCCGTATGTCAAACTGAAATTGATTCCAGACCCAAAGAGCCACAGCAAACAGAAGACCAAGACTATCCGCTCAACACTCAATCCCGTCTGGAATGAGAGTTTCACCTTGTGAGTCCTTGTGAACTTTAATCCAAGGTGGAAAATGTACTCGGTTCTGGGGCAAAATGTGCTTTAGGTAAAATAAAATGTCCTCGAACTTGGAATTACTGAGTCATATATAAGGACCCTGAAAGACAAAGATTAGAGGGTTAATGTTCCCTGAGTACTGTGTACGCAGCTTATTTTACATCACCACCGTTAATATTCCTTTATTTACAGTCTTTATTTTTGAATTTTTCTGATATTCAGTAGAATTACGATATTTGGAAATTGCCTTTGAAATCTGGAAAATTAAATGAAGGTGAAAAAATTGAAAAACATGCATTTCTTTTTGTCTTTGTGCGTTTTTGTGTTGCTTACACAGTGAGCTAACACTTTGAGTTGTTGTGTTCGTCTCTCCAGCTCAGTGCGCGGTCACCAGTGGGACAGGCGCCTGTCTGTGGAGGTATGGGACTGGGACCGCACGTCTAGGAACGATTTCATGGGAGCGCTATCATTTGGAGTGAGTGAGATCTTCAGGCGTCCTATCAGCGGCTGGTTCAAACTGCTGGCACAAGATGAGGGAGAGTACTACAACATTCCCGTGCCAGACCCAGACCTGGAGGTAGGAAACATACTTCGTTTAGGCCGAAAAAGCCATCAGCCGGTACTCATGTTGACCAAAAAGCAACAAGGGGGGATATTTATACGTGTATTCACTATAGTGGGTTTCGTTTTTACCATGCTAATGACTATTCATCCCAAAGCTTTGGCCTTTATCAGCTTATAATTACCCACATCTAATAGACAACAGCTGCTACTGCTCACACTGGGTCATAATCTTGAACTGTCCCTCCCGATTATATCTGAGAAAAAAGATTTATGCCTGGTGTTGTAGATAATAGATTAGATATGGTCCTCTCCCTCCCTGTTACACTCTGTCTCCACCAGGGTGCAGGATTGTTCTGCCTGACTATAATCTAAAACTAGGGGTAGGTAGGAGTTTAGTTTGTTTGTCAGGTTGTGTGTGTGTGTGTGTGTGTGTGTGTGTGTCTGTGCTGGACTGCATCCAACCATTCATCTCTCAATCTTCCCACTACGATTCTCCAGGAGCCTCTGCCAGACGGCACAACACCGTCTCTGCCTCAAGCTCTACCTGCCGCGCTGTCTGAACCATTCCCAGCGGCTCTTACCCCGACCCCTTTACCATCCTGCCCACCAGTCCACACCCTGGGCCCTGCCAAAGTCAAAGTGGGCATCCTCGACTTCAACTTCCTCATGGTGCTGGGCAAAGGCAGCTTTGGCAAGGTAAACACAGGAAATGTCATCTTCTCTGCGTACTGATCCAACAGCTGTAAGTAAAATCAAAGAGGCCGTTCATGCTGAAAACAACAGAGATTGTTACTGGCTTTAAATCATTTCTTCTATTGATGGACTTGACCTTCAAGTGGCATTTCATACAGCTGCTTCAAAGCAGAATTTCTTTGAAGAAAAAACCTTTCTTACTAGCGTGCTCATTGTCTCTCCTACTACTGCCAAATGATTCATTTAACCCATGGCTTCTTTTGTGTTGTCAGCAGTCGTGAGCTCTGGCTGGCTGGCTTCCTACATGCCACATAGTCCTCCTGGAGGTGTTCATTTCAAGAGAGCCTCTGCTCTCCATTTTCTCTTTAATTCCCCAGTAGATGAAGCATAATGAAGAGAGTGGAGTTTTGAGTCCTTCCTCCTCCTCTGAAATCCCCCCTGTACTGTTTCATAACTGTCAGAGGAGAGTCTACAGAGGACAGGAGAAATAGACTCAACTTACGTAAGATGTGAGAAAAAAACGACCCAAGAAAGGAGAGACAGACCCCAGGGCTACTGAGTGAGGGAAAGTGAGACAGAGACAGACCAAGATAGAGAGGAAGAGGGGAGGATTACTGTGCTTTGGAAAGTGACAAAATGACCAAAAGGAAGTAGGATAACAAGAGCGGAAAGGAGGGAAAAGTACATGATTGTGTTAGTAAGATTTGTAATGTTCTGGAGGGTGATGAGTCCCATTTTCATGGGAGTTAGTTTGAGAACACGGAGCAGAGCAGGAGACAGGATCACAGAGGACGGCAGGATTTCTCTCAGACACGCATTTCATCAATGGCACTGCACGCACACACGCAGGCACACGCACACACACACACACACACACACACACACAGACACACGCACACACACACACACACACAGCGAGTATATTCACACGCACAGCCTTCTTCACAAACACCTTTGTGTAGTCACATTGATTTCTGAAAATGACACCATGTAATTTTTTCTACTTTCACCACTTTTTGATCCTCTATCCCCACTAGCCAGTGGCCGTTGCAGCACAGCGCTGCAGGCTGGCCAGACAATTTTAAATAATGTTGTTTGCAGCACTTTTCCAGTGATCCTGACCATATATTTCCCATGAACCACAGTAAAACCCGGGTCATGTGGCTGTCTTTCCAGAAAATTATAGAATAATTTGCTTTTAGAGTGACCCGCTAGCAGCCAATTTTACAGGAGTGAGAAAATAGCCGCTTCATTTATGACATTAACATAACTGGAAATCTTCAGGCATAGAGCAGCTTTAATTAAACATTCCTTCAGAGGAGTAAATGTGCACAGTACTGAACTTGCTTAAGCATTTGTCTATATAATGTGATAACTTTAGGTTTTTTTTCGCTTTCACTATTTTCTTTTCTTATCAGGGTATACATTTTTCAAAACTGGCCACTCCATACAAGTCCTGACTTAGCACGACACTTTATTTAATGCACAAAATATTGCAAATGTCCCTCAAAAGCACATAATTTTTATTAAAACAGCTGAACTAGTTTTCTCCTAACTAGAGCACCATGCCACTCATAACACAATGACCTAAAAAAATTGTCAGTACTGGCAGCATTACAGTACATGCATAATTCTATCTGGAGAGGTGAAGCTTAAATGAGAGATGCGTTGCGATGCTTTGATGCACAGACTACGAGAAGTGAATTTTGAATTGAAAAAGGCTCTTTTTAGCCGTTGTCTATAAATAAACATTGTGTTAGCAGGTTGAAGACGCGCAATAGCTGCTTTAAAATTATTGGGATGCCTTTGTTGTGACAGTAGCTTTCTCTCCTCTCCCTGTCGCCGTTCAGGTGCTGCTGGCAGAGGAGCGAGGCAGCGAGCGTCTGTTCGCCGTGAAAGTGTTGAAGAAAGACGTTCTCTTCCAGGACGAGGACACAGAGAGCGCTCTGGTGGAGAGGAGGGTTCTGGCGCTTTCCTCTCGCCCTCACTTC